>JAQIXX010006213.1:0-12572 GCA_034700605.1 Willowsia nigromaculata
TTAGAAATTTTCTAAACCTAAAAATCGCTATAATAAATAGCTACTTCATCATTTTTAGCCTGTTTCCTTACAATGTGCAGCAGCAGCAGACCAGACCAAGACCAGACCACCACCACCAACAGCCAAACATAACCCTTTCCTCACTATACACCTGTGCTAATATTATTATTATTATTATTAGTATGAAAAAAGGTGTTATGTGTTTATGTATTTGTATATCTGAAATTCGCGGGGCTCTTTTCTCAACGGACGTCACTTAATGTCAGCTCGCATCCAGTCCCACCATAAATCAGAGAGGAGACGGTTATAACAGCGAGAAATGTACATAGTGGAAAAAAGACCACACACGAAGTGCGATTGGGTCCTTAAAAAACACAGCAAACTTCCACACAAGACAGTACACTGAAGCGAGAGAGAAGTGGAGAGGTAGAGTGCAGTGAGGTGAATCTAATCTGAAACCGACGGACGGAACAGGTGCTACCAGTACGATGGGGAAAGTACTTTATGAGCGCAGTACTATGCTGCCATGGAGAAATGAAGATGAAGTACACCTGCAGTAGAAGACCCACTATGAAGAGAGATGCTGGAGAGAAAATATTATGTATGTACAAAAATGCTCCCACTTTCTCTAGAGTAACCGGAGGGGAAAGTGGACTACGTCGAGGAATACTCGGCAGAATACGAGATGCTTTCTCTTTTTCTCTGTACTGCGTTGCTTTCTCCTCATGATGCAGAAACAAAGACGATTCATCACTGATGAAATTGGCGGAGGTGGATTCCACTCCACCAGCATCCACATACAAAGTGAAAGTAGTTGGGAGAGAGATGTGAAGAGAAAAAAGTAAATAAGCCCATTTCTAAAAATGATTTGATTCAATGTTTTTATCGAGAATGGCACGTAGCCCATCATTTCCGCTGACCTGCTTTGGGATAATTTTAGATTCTTCTTATTTTCCATCGATTATTTACACGTAACAAAGGTTGGTGGGAGGCTGCACAGAGAGAGAGAGAAGAGAACAAACAAAATGGGATAATTATTGATTTTAGAATGCTCGAAATGCTTTGATTATTACTCAAAAAGGAATGAATAAATGTTGGCGAGAGAAAGTAGGTAAAAAGTTTGCCGCATAGTCGACTCCTCGGGAGAGCATTTTCTCTTTTGCAATAAGATCCCTGCCTGAAGCTTGGGTTATTATGACTAGTATGTTTTTAAATGGAGGGTATGGATGGTGGTACTTGCTAAGCTTCCTCCAGGTTGTCCTAAATACATAATTTTATGTAGTGCATGCAGGTGTCTGGAATTATTATGATGTGTCAAAATTATGGACATGAGACTATATAATACTAATATTGAATGAATGAGTGAATAAAAGAATGTGATTTCATTACTTGTTTTTAATTTTACTTTCCGTATGTATGTATGTAATTATATTATTATTATTATAATTATGTCTTTCAGAAGAAGCAACAGAATGAATAGAAAACTGACCTAGATAAAAATTGCTTTCGTTTTCATTACAGTTTTTTGCGCTCTCAATTGAAAAAGTACTGTTTAAGGACGCAGACACTTGATTTAAAATTTCTTTTTAGTACTTTTGGTTGCGTTATCAATATCATTAAATAGTCAACAATTTCTTAGTGTTTCTCTTCTGGAATGGATGGCAACTGGGAAAAAAAGAATTTCCGTTTTAATTTCGTCATGTTCTCCACAAATAGAAATAATAGTTTTAGTATGTTACTGCGCGTGATAATAATAATATTACATTTTCCCAAGTTATCTTATTTCACAATGAATCAAAAGAAAGACTATTTTCTACTCATTCTGCACTTTCCATTGAGAAATAATGCGTAGATATATGACACAAATGTCAGAAATGTGAACTAAAAAAATCTCTTACACTTAAAATAAGTAGGAGGTCGAACTAATTAACTTTTTGGTGTGTACGGAGTAGACGATTAACGATTTACAAACAAAGTAATAATCATATATTACTTGTAACACTCTTCTGCGCCTTTAATTTAACGTGAGTTTTTTGTTTTGTGTAACGCGATTTACCATCTTTAATTAAAAAAAGAAATACCTATCGAGAGATACAATAACAGCACTACTAACAACAATACAGTATAATCAATAATCATAATAATTTGTAAATTCTGAGTAGGTAAGTAATAATAATAATAATCTCTTTCTCTACAATTACAATAATAGTATAAGATACATCTATGATAATACTCTAGTAATAATAATAAATTGTATATGTATGTGATGATAACATAATGATGAAAAATAAAAATATGTTGTACGTCCACACTTTCCATTTCCACTTAATTATCGTCATATCCTTAAAGTCATCTTACATTTAATACCGTACCGTAGTTTATGTTAAGTACTTAAAAGTTTGTAATGCAAATCAACAAGCAAAGATCATTATGGTTTTTTTATACATTCAAGTTTTATAATACAAGGTATAATGATATTTATAATTACTAGTATTAAATATTATGCTTTGTTACATTTCTACTCATTCTTAGCAGTAATATATGCACTTCAGTAGCTAAAGTCGTTATTGTTACTGTAAATTATTAGACTTAATGTATATGTACGGCGACGCATAAATACTCATGAAATGGTTGCAACCATAGCAAATATCTGCGCTGTCTACACAAATAATATTGTTTGTCAGTTTTCTCGTATTCCCTAAGAGTGTTTTTTATGATACAAGAGCTAAACATGAAGTATCGCTTTAGCGAGTAGTGTATTATTGATTTCTAATTATTAGTTTGATTATTTCAATCCAATTAATTAATACAAATACAAGCAACAAAGGAAAGGCATTGATAATATTTTTTTCATTTTAAATGCACACATTTGTCATAACAAATATCCTGCCGAGATTATTAGTTTCAGTATTTTATTATTTATTGTTATTTGAAAGTTTTTCCTGTTTTTTTTTACTTTCTTCCTCGCTAGCCTAACAAATTTCAAAGAATTGTCTTCTCACAAACTTAAAGTACTTTTGTAAGCTTCGGTGTATATATATAATGTACCTCTAAGCTGTAACCGTTCCATTAAAATAACATAAAAATTTGTATTTCGTCGTCATTATTTTTTCGTCCTAATAATATCGTTTAATTTTAAATAAAGTAGAAACTCTCGTAATAACATAGGTGGCACATATGAAATAAAAAAGTATTTTCTTTACATTAGATGCTCACATAGTCAATATCCTTCATTGAATTTTCCCATTTTTTTTTAAATTCTAGACACCAACTTGGTTGGTGCATTCGATTTTCATATTCGCTGCTGCTGTGACGATATTAATTTCTGTCACTCAATATCCTGACACTAGTTCTAGTAACGATAATATTAATAAAATGGCGTTTAAAAAGCAGTACCAACCATAACCGTTATCGTTCTTTGAAAGAAATTTCATAGGCTCGCAATTAGGATGTGTACCAATACCACCTTATAGAGACATGCATCGGAGCACAAAATCAAGCCATGCTACTACATTTAGTTAATTATATCGTTATGTACAGGTTACAGAAAAAGATTGCATCATCATGGTCAGAATAACGATTTCTTGCCATTCCTACATCATCTTGTCATTATTTTCCTAAAAACTGTCAATGTGTCTTTGTGCTACTTGTGAATCACAAGTTGTGATTATTCTATTAATAAATAAATCACGTCTACGTTTACTATCGTGGAGGAAAGTGATACTATAATGATGATAACGAAACCAATTTAGAGCTTAATGTTTGAATCCGTTTCATGGTCCACTGGCTTTCGGTTTAGCAGCTTGTTAATGCTCATCTTGCAGTTACTAATAATGCTAAACTGTCTCCTAAACTCTCACAACAACACAAGCCTACAACAATGTGTATGAAACCGTTTCCTGTGCAACTTACAAATTATTATACGAGTTTGTTCTGAGTTTATAAAACAATGCCAAAAAGTACAAAAGATGGGAAATGTCCGACTTACAAAATTACAATGTCATCTACTAGGCACCTGTAAAGAAATTCGTAAAAAATAAGTAGCGAACGAATGACACATAAACACAAGGGACCTTACTACAGTAGTACTTAATGGCAACTTGATGTTTCTCAAACATTGGCAATAACTAATATGTAATTGAAACTACGAGACGTTCCAATGACTTAATAAGAAAAGGCATTTCCTTCATAATTTTCATAATCTAATTGTGGCACTTAAATAAAAAATAAATGTGCTGTCATTCATTACATCGAGCGTTGAATGGAATGGTTATTGCGATAGCAGAAATGCATCCATATCTTATACCAACGACTTTGAAACGACGGTACGGTATGCCACTTCTTATTTTCCGTTTGAAATTTAAAACTAGTTCTTGTGTACTACCTACAATTTTAGAGACTCCTATATGCCTTAAGAAACTAGAACTATTTGAGTAATAATGCACATACGATGAGAGTCAACAACTTGCTTTTTCAGAGAAAAAGAGTAAAAAGGATTCATATGTATGTAGTATGTCTGATATATATTATGTATGTAGCAATTCCCATTATCACCTATATAGTATATTATTATATGTATTTATATAAATGCGTTATTCAAAATTAACTTACACGTAATAGTACAGTACTAACTTTAAAATTAAATTAAAAATTAAGTTGGTTAATGATGATAGACCGTGTACAAATACTGAATAATTGTCCACTAGCACACCACAGGGAACAAAGCATCATTCTAACATGTATGCAATGTTTTCGCTTCGTATGTGTATTTGCACAAAGATCAAAAAGTATCCCAATTCGTCATGTTAAAAATATAGACCACAACATACAACAACAACCCACTGTTCGATCTCTCTTTTAAGGAAAAACCGCATCTAATGTGTTCAAGAGATCGACTGTATCATTGAAAGCAGATGCGTCAACCTGATCTCCACCACCGCCTCTCATTCCATCAACTAATAGGTCTAAATTAAAATCCTGTTGATCCGAAATATTCATATTGTTATTATTATTCATCTGACCCTGACCTCCTACGCTACTTATCATATTGTTATTACCCATATTGTACATTTGTTGTGGTTGTTGCGGGTTCTGCTGTTGCATTTGCGGGTGATGGGACATTGAATTTGGTGGAGCACACATCATGCTGTTGTCTGTGGGTTTCATTGGCGGAAAACCATTGTTGGAGTTTCCGTACATCGGTGGTTGCTGCTGCGGGTGATGATTCGGTAATCCCATTTTCATACTACTGGGACCACCCGCATGTTGACTAAAATTAGGTGGTAGCTGCTGCTGGGATGATTGTTGCTGCTGGTGATGATGTAGCTGCTGCTGTTGGGAATGATTTTGACCTGGAACACCCATGTTAAAATTAGTTGGTTGTTGTCCCATCATGTGATCATGTGGCTGGCCGAAATTATTTGTCATTTGAGGAGGCCCTTGTACTGAGGCCCCTTGATTTGGAGGCACTCCTGTTATTGCCGACAAAATTTATTTTACAAATGTTTCATCAATACTGACTTATGACTCTATGATTTGTTATGAAAAATAAATACCTGAATGATATTGCTGAGGTGGCATTGAGGGTCTCATTTGTTGCTGGGACGCTGGATGCCGTTGTGGTCCAGAGTATGGAGGGCAAGGTCCGTCCGCCATATTGTTCATATTACCCATCCATTCATTATGAGGAATTCCACCACTACCCATTGATGGGTGAGGATTCTGAGATCAAGAAGAGAGCATTTGGTCGCCAGGAGTTCTTGTGTTCATACCTGGAAAACCAGGTCCGTACGGCCTCCTCATAGGCATGGCGTTATTACTCGAATTGGGGGGACCTCCCATTGGCATGTTTCCTCCCATACCGTAGGCTTGTTGTTGAGCCATCATCTGCTGGTTATTAGGCATTCCAGGGAAGCGATTCACCATTTGCCCACCCATTCCAGGCGCACCTACATTACCCATTTGTTGTTGTTGTGGTGGCATACCTCCCATTGACATTTGTTGGTGGGGAGGAAGCATATTATGTCTAGGTGGTCTAATCATTCGTTGGGAATGACTATTATCTAAATGTGGACGCGACTGAGATTGTTGCTGCATGTCTGGTACAGGACCTCCTGGAAGTCTTTGTGGCATACCCATACGGTTCATTGGTGGCATAGGTAACCGAGCAGGAGGAATTCCTGGTTGATTACCCATCCGAAGATGCTGCTGCGTGAAATTAATAGTCTGCCCTGAAGATTGCTGCTGCTGTTGTTGTGACTGGGGTTGCAATTGGGAATTCGGTGGATGATTTGCAGAATTAAAGCCCATTTCCACCGGCATGTTAGGATTTTGACTGCCTCCATAATGAAACTGCTGTTGTGATGCAAACTGCTGCTGCTGTTGTTGTTGTTGTTGCTGCTGCTGTTGTTGTTGTTGCTGCTGCTGTTGTTGTTGTTGCTGCTGCTGCTGTAAGTTTGGATTTGGAACATTAAGACGGAGCTGGGTCTTGGAATCCAAATGAGTTGCAGGTGAATGCCTATCACTTACCTAAAATATTGCAATACAATTGTGGTAATCAATGGTTCCACTTATAATTATTATATTTAGTTCACCAAGCCAATGTTCATTACTAATGATAAAATAGAATAGAGAGTGAAAGTGACTTACATGACCCTGATTCGAAGCTGCGGATTTGGGACTGGCAACTGAGATCTGGGAAGCATTTGCTGTCGAAAAGCGAGGGTTTGTGTTAGGGTAGGGTTGTGGTGGGCCTGGTAAACGATTAAGAGGCATGTAGGAAGAGGATTGAGATTGTTGTTGTTGCTGCTGCTGAGATATCTGCCCTTGTGAACTATTTGGATTCAACGGACTCGGATGATTGAAAGACTTACTAATGGGAGACATGATCGGAGATCCGCCCGCTGAACTAATATTTGGTATTCTGGATGACTGGCCTGATGGACTACTACCATTATGCGGACCAGTTCGTTTGCCACCCGCCGCCATGTCCACCATCATAGGAGAAGGTGAAAATCCTGCTTGTGGATTCCCAGGGCTGCATACCTCTTGCTTAACTTGGCAATTGGAACCAGGATTCATGTTATTCGTTGATCCAGGAAAATCGGAGATGTTGCCATTGTAATTTCCCATAGTACCATACGGAGATCCAGCAGGCGAGCCAACAGAACCTTGACTTTTGAAAGAAACGCCACCGTTTGTGGTAGAAGAACTATTCATACACATCTGAGCCTTGTGTTGGTGTTGCTCTGCCATGTGCTTCAGGGTTTGAGCTGCTGGACTGTCGACGGCAAGACCAGCAGGAGAGGAGTAAGGAAGCCTTGTCGATGGTTTCGCAATTGAGCTTCCGCTGTTACAAGTATTGACTAAACCAGTGTTGTTGAGTGGTGACCCGCTTTGACCGTTATCCAGCACAAAATGCGACCCGCTGTAAGACTGAGAAGGCGATGGCTGATGAGACGAAGATGCACCAAGTTGGGAGGCAAGAGGGGAAGCTGTGCTAGCAGGAGCTGGACTTGGTCCCGCGCAATGTGACAATCCGCGATCCATGCCATGAACTCCTAACGTGGTCCCATCAACACCTCCTCCACCGCCCTCCATTTTGATACCAGGATGATGTCCATGTGTTGTCGGCCGCATGGGAGAGGCAGTTGCAGGAGTAATGGGCGTAACAGGATGGAAGGACTCAGTGGTACCATTCGCAGGAGTTCCACTGTTGTGTAAAGTGACATCGTTGAGATCATCAGCTGTAGGTGGGGGACCGTCATCCAAATAAAAGTTACTCATGACTTCCGGATTTAAATCGGATATCTCGGAAATTAGATCGTTAAACACATCAGAATTGAAAATCTCATCAGTGCTGTTTTCCCCTATGAAACCACCAGTAATGGCACCATTTTTCGCGGCATCTTTTTCCAATGCTGCTGCACATTGGTCCAGATCAGCAAAATCAGAAATATTACTAGCGTTACTTTCCTTTTTGAACTCTGTAACTGGGGCTGAAGATTGGGTGGTGTTACATTGAGGAAAATTTGTGGAAGTAGGTGGGATTGGTGGAGGAGGCTGAGCTACTCTTCCTATCCCATTTTTGGGGTGGCTGGAAGACGAAGCTGGGTACTTTTGACTATCTAATGCTTTAGTCTTGTTCCCACCTCGCTTTCCGTTCTGACTAAAGCTTTGTTTGTACAGTGAGGGATTTGTGGAATTGGATGGCAGTGGTGACGAAGTACCCCTTCCAGCACCACCAATTTTTGATGGCGGCTCATAACCTTCCCCTGCATTCTGGTCGTCTTCATTTTGGCGTTTATTTGATTTACTAGGTCCCTGAAAATTAAATCAATGAGCTAATTTAGAATTCAGCAAAGATTTAAGTCAACTATGTACACAACGATGAGTGTTTGAAGCGACAGGATCTGAATTCCAAAATATCAAATAATAATGCTAAATTCACTATAACAACATTCTCAAGTGCGATTTGAAATTTGGTTTTATATTATATCAAAGGAAATAGGTACATAAGTACAAATAAAGAAAGTGGCCTCCCAAGCATCGCATCCCAGCCTGGAAGCACAAAATAAAATTTTATCACGCTACTCAAACACTCAAAGTCAATATTATGCATGCAACACTACATTTTCTCATTGGGGATTTTCAATATACTGGTTCATTTACGATTAAGAATGTGCATTTAATTTTTTAAGAAACTGAAATTGAGATGAACATTGTTCATGACGTTAAAGACAAGATGCATTCCCTATTATATCTGCCTCACTAACCAAGGACTAAATGAAAATCAGATTAAATGCAAAATCGATTAATAGAATACTGTATTTATTCTTACAACTGACGATCCAGTGTTGTCGGAATGTTGCTTCTTCTCAGATTTTTTAGCAGACTTCTTCGTTTTAGTATTTTCGATAAACCGTTGTCTGAGCAGCACCGTGTCCTGCTTTTGCTGCTGATTCTGACTGGATATGGTGTTTTCATATCTGGGCACAACCTCCTCATGGCGTTTCCTGTAACTGTCGATCCGTCGACGAAGGCGGTCAAGAACACCTCCTTGATCCTGTCCTTTTGGCATGAGGACATCTGGAATCTTTCAGTGCTTCCTTTGGGTACCTTCTCACACGACACGTACTTTATTCCCTCTTTCAGATCTAGCGTCAGACGTCCGGTGGTGTATGAGAATAATACTTGTTGCAAATAAACTTCTTTTGTCTGACAATACGCATGATTTAACTCCAACCACCCAAGTTTTTACAGCTCAAAAGAATGGCTACTCTTTCGAATCACAACAACAAAATTAGCTTGATATCCATCGGTTCTGTAATCTCTCCAATTTTTATCCTTCTCTACAAACGCTCAAAGTTTACAACTTGATGAATGAGTTTACAACTGACGAACACACTCGATGATTCCAATAATAAATGTAAATGAATAGTATCTTGTTTAGATGCCCAGTTAAAGCTTTAATTTCTCTCCCTCCCTGAAATAATTCGTGTATAATTTGACACTCTATTGAAACAACAAATCAATCAATGATCCAAAAAGTCTAAATGTTCACTTTAACCCACACAGTACAAGTAGTCACAGCTCCTCCACAATTCAAACTGTCAACTGTCCATCTATTCCTCCACATATCTCCTCCTTCATTAACAATAGTTGCCTCTTTTTCGCTCTCATCTCGAACATTTTAATGGTTAAAAAGGTCATGGAATCTCTACAAAGTGCCATTTTAAATCTTCTTTAACAAATCATCCTTCTCACTATATTTACTGACTATATCCCCCTTTAACAACACAGCTGAGAGTAATATCATCCAATTCAAACAAACCTTCCTCTAATCACTTCTCCAAATCATCAAAACTGTTTACTTTTCCTCCTTATCATCAGCCTCTCTCTCCACAAAAACTTGGACACACATGCACCCCCACAGTAGAGTAGTAGTACAGGTAAAAAATACTCCACCGTCTAAATCCTTTGAGAAGATACGGTCTGATGTGGTATTCCACAAACAAGGGAGACAATCAGTGACACAAAAACCAAGTTGACCACTGTCCTTCCGTCCTCCTCTATTTATCCCGAAACTGTGGCCAACATCTTCTTTCGCAATGATAAATATTGATCAAGAGACTTTGTTTTTCGATGGTATTGGTATAATGTATCGCTTGATGGCAGTGGATCAAGGTCTATTTATATTTTAAAACTGATATTATTATTATCATCATTACTATCCTGTCTTATTATCATCCACTTGCACTTTCCTACGATTCAGTGGCGGAGGAAGAGTGCAAAAAAAATTATTATTATTATTACATATAAAACTGTACGTAGACAGTAGAGTAGCCTCCATCCATCCACAATAAATAATATCCAATCCGTCCATAAAAAATGCTCTGTTCTTCTGTGAGTTCAATACATGTAGGAAATATCCAAATCCACCAGTACACATATCCTTACATTCTCAGAGAGTCCCAGTTTGGGTTTTAGTAAAGTTGTTGGTGAGCTGATGATGCTGATGATGATGATGATTGTGATGAGAAGGGACTCTCTCAGGCTCTCAGTATCCGTTCATTTTTTTACGCTCACAGAGTTCTCTCTTCTGTGCTGTTCCTCTCTTTCTTCCCTTTTCTCACAAAAGGTACATAAAAAATGTGATTGAAACTCTTCTGTGTAAAAAGTTGTTGTAGAGTTCGTGTGTGCAGTCGCTTCTTCTCTTCTCCAATCCATAATATTAGAGGTCTTTACTTCTCCTTTGGCTTATTATTATTGAGTGGTGTGTGCCTGTGGTGGTGGTGGTGGTGGTCGCATAGAGGAACTTTGTGTCAGAGACGGAGTGCGAGAGAGAGGAAAAAAAGTTCCATATAGCGAGCGTTGCGTCTTGCTCTTTTTTTCCTTTTCCCTTCGTTTCGTTTGGTAAAGTTCCTGTTTTTGGTGCAGGATCATCACATCACATAGCAGAACATCAAGGAAATCAAAAGAATACGACGACGGGAGAGAAGAGAAGAGCAAAATTGTAATGTTGAGCATCATTGTTGTCCCCTCTTCTCTCTCTCGTTGCTCTTGTATAGATCTAATGCTTGATTGACTTTTTGTAGAGGTGAGTGGCAGCTCAGGTGGCGTAACTTAGGTTATAGGTGGCTAAATTAGCATCTTTAATTTTAAATTTAATTTGCTAAGCCTGGTATTATGGTTAAATGGTAAAACCTGATGCGGGATAGAGGATGGGGATGTCTGTTGACTATAATTAATGTAGACAAGACTATAATCGCTGAAAATGCTCATTATATTCAATATGCACTTTGGTGTCAGTCACTAATTTTATAAAGTCTTGACTTGACTGTGATAATGTTGCAAATGCGACCTTTTGAATCAATTCTTTAAAATAATTTCATTTTTTAAAGAATTGGTGGGCATTATATTAAGGCAACACATGCAAAGAGAAGAGTCTCCTCAGCTTAATTTTTACTAACGTTAGTCGAATTCCGAAAGTTAATACGTTTCAAGTATACTAGTTTAGGTTAAGTTAGGTTAGATATTCTATTTCATGCATTAGGATAGGTTAGATGAGACTAAGGTTAGGCTGAAATTGGACTTGACTTACTTTAGGTTATACCAAAGGGGAAGTCTTGTATTTACTTTGTTGCCCTCAGCTTAATTATGGCTAACTAACGATAGTCAGCATTAAGCTGAGAACTACAAATAAAGAGATTTGTTGTCCTCATCTTAATGTTGATCGAATGAATCACCAACTATAACTACATTCAGATCAATCTAACAACCCGGAAACTAAATTTAATTCTACCTTGTCAAAATACATTGCGCTTGTGAAGAGATGAGTCAAATTTTTTGTGATTTTAAACATTTTCTCATCCATATTATGCTCCTATCTCCATCCTAGAACAGCTTTGCAAAATTATGAAAGTATAATTGCTTTAGTTGTTGATAAAGATAATTATTACAGTTACAATAGTACTAAAAAATGTTTCATTATGTGACACCCTGTTACATACAGACTATTTTGATGATGACATCACGCACCCCTGTGTAACCTCAGGATCGTTCGTTCAACTATTCTCCTATAATATTATGTGCTTAAACTCTGATACTGATACTTAAACTCTGTCTGTGCTTTCCGTACTACCAGCCCAGTAGTAAATACTACTCTGATATTCGTATTTACTAGCTACATATAAAGCGTACAAGGCAATCTGCGGAGGGTATAATAACCACATACAATACCTGTACCTATCTACTTTTACCCCATATGCCACTTTATCAAGTTGTGATGATTCTGAATTTTAATACAGCCATCAGTGCGTCCGTCTGTCTATTAATCCCTTTATTCCTAATAGTCGCAAACTTTTGAATTCTCAAACCTGGAAATTTGCACTAATAATATTATTTCATCTTCAGGATTCTTTATCAAGATTTTTAAATTTACTTTAAATGATGTCATAATCGAGTCTGTTCATTGTCCAGAGATTTGTCCAGAGAAGGCGCGACTTGATACACGGTTTTCCGAGAATAGGAGAATAGAGGTTTGAGAATACATTGAGAGTATATCGTGGTCG
>JAQIXX010006214.1:0-12570 GCA_034700605.1 Willowsia nigromaculata
CGGTTCGTCAATCTTCACCTGTAAATCGTCCCCCGCCACCTCCCAAAAGATATCCCCCAGCACCTCCCAAAAGATACCCCCCGCCCCCTCCAGTTCCTGCAAACCCTAGATACAATGGCAACAGAGTTACGGAAAGACCACGGCTTCCCCCACCGCCTGTTAATAATTTTATAAGAGACCAAAGTTTGAATTCCTTAACAAACTATAATCGCTCTCCAGTGAACAACTTGGGTGGAAACCGCTCTCCACCAAGACCGGTTTACAATGAAAATCGTCCTCCTCCGAGACCCGTTTTTAATGAAAACCTGCCTCCTCCTAGACCAGTTTACAATGAAAATCGTCCTCCTCCAAGGCCTGTTTTAACCGATAACCTTCCTCCCCCAAGACCGGTGTACAATGAAAATCGTCCTTCTGCTAGGCCAGTTTTGACCGATAACCTACCTCCTCCTAGACCAGTTTACAATGAAAATCGTCCTCCTCAGAGACCTGTTTTGACCGATAATCTCCTTCCTGCTAGACCAATTCCTCCACCAAGACGGAACTACAATGCAAATCGCCCACAGCCAAATATTTCTAGGTCTCGGCCTGTGCAACCACTCCCCCCACTTCCACCTCCACCAAGAGAGATACCTTATGTGCCTCCAACTACGACATATTCTCAAGCAGCCGATGAATATATCCCATCAACACAAGGAACTTACAGTGGGAGACAACCAGTAGTATCCGTTGGAAGCCCTGTTGGTTCCGACTTGGGTGTCCAAGATGCATACGATGGTGTTTCTGATGTTTACGATTCCAGAAAAAAATACGATGATAGATTTGAAGAAAATCCCGTTTTGAATTATGATGATAACGTTGCTGGATACGACGAAGGAGTCGGTGTTTCCAATGGAAACTATCCTGGAATTGGCCAAGGATTTCTCCCAGGAGACGTAGACAGTGGTGGAAACTTTGTGGGCGGAGGAGAAATAGAAAGTGGAAATGAATTTCTCAGTGAAGATGATCGTTTTAATGAAGTATATAAAAAGAAATAGATATGTTTCATCTTCCGTAATGTTATATTCTTTTAGCTTTGCTGTAATAAAAAAAATTGTATTGGGAAATCTCAAATCTCTATCACTGATTCGCATTTGTGATGTCATGAATGTTCCCAATGATTGCATAATCATGTCTGACAGAACTACTTAAAATGCGCAATATTACATGATTCATCATGACATGCACCCTGGGCACTGAATTTAAAACAGGATACATTGTATTTTTAACCGTAGCATCAAAAAGCACTTCATTCTTCGTGTTAGCTTGAATTGACTTATAAAAAAAGCACAGTATAAGTACTTAAAGCTTCGCCTAATCTTTACACAAATGTCCCCATATCATATTACTCTTAATTACTCATGAATGCCCTTGATTGATATTGATTCATTGCAATCAAAATTAAATCAAAGTCAAAAAATTGCTCCCGAACAAGCAAAATCACATCAAATTAACAAATCTTTCCATGGATGATGCTCACCTCAGTTGAATGAAAAGAGCCAAACTGCCGCACATATCAAAACGATATTTAGTCCGGATGTAATTAAGATTTATTACTAAACTTTTAACTATGTAAATACCACTTAGAACGTAATTTAGTGTCAACGTACTAAACTCATGAAAGGGAAAGCATAGATTTACACACAATGTTGACAATGACAAGTTGTCATTGACAAAACTGTACTCTAACAGAACATATTATGGAAGCTAGGTGTGGATACTGACCGAAGTACAATACGTTACATTTAACGTAAAGACAAGCTTTTTAGTGATAAGATACAAGGATTCGCTAACCTCAAAAAATCGAATAGGTAATGTTTTATGTGAGAAATAAATCAGTGAAGTAAGCTATTTACGCAAGTAGACCATGTAAAAACCGAATTTTACATGCTTGCTGACTAATTCCCTGTCTGACATGGTTCGATAATTAAAGCATTATATTTATCTTCATCATAATTGCATGCATACTTTTTCTAATTTTGGTTGCGGTTTGGCTTGAACTTTGCAGTATATTTCGTTAAGTACATTTCAGTTTTTACACCCATACTCATAATTGGTGAGGGAAAGGAGCACGAAAGTCATAAAAATATGCATGTTAGAAGTACCTTTCTCACTAACCGGGCTAAGAGATATTGTTCATGTCAAATACATCTCCAGTCTCAAGGATAAGGGAGGAGTAGGTAATTAAATCAGCTAATTGTTTTCTGTCTGGAAACGTTGCTCCAATATTCAAATCTGTAGGCTGTTCTATTAAACGACAGAACAGACTGTAATCCTGAACGGATACATAAATTATGTTGATAAACACTTATCAAACAGCTAATCATGGATGCAATAATTTGATATAAAATGAGCCCAGTCTAAAGAAAGCTTAAGTCAAATCCAGCTTTGCATCCAAGTTAACATTTGAGCAAGTTCCCTGTTCCCTCTACAAAGCTAATTTTTGCAGTCTCAAAAAATGGAGAAGATAACAGTTCTCGCGTTGTTTGTGATCTCCCTCACAAATGTTGCAATCTATACTGAAGGTGAGTCTGCAAAATCACAAAAAGAATTCTAAAATAATCTAATTTACTCACGTCATTTAATTTTGCTGTTAGGGTTACGCTGCTACAATTGTGCTCATATTGAGTCCGGGGAAATAGATGGGTATGAAGTAGACGACAGTTGTAAATGGGCATCAAAACCGGATGACAAGTTTTTAAAAGACTGCTTAGCTGACGGGGAGGACAATGACCAGGGAAACAAATTTGAATTTGTCTGTACTGAGACCAGAGTGGATGGCTTCTTCAAGTCTGGAGCAAAGCCAGCTTTCCGGGGAACCTTGAGACATTGTGGAGCTCGTCTTGTTGGAACATCCGAAAAAACTTCAAATTCAACAGTACAGAACATAAAGGAGTGCAAGCAAGGAAGATTATCTAAAGTTGTAAAGGACTTTGAAAATCCAACTGGTCAGGAGTATATCGCCCACGCAGCAGAACTCTTTGACGATGAAAGCCTTACAACAAACGTGAAATATTGCGTTTGTGATTCGGATGGTTGCTGGGAGCAACGAGAGGAGATTCCAGATGACGACGAAGAAGGACCTGGTACTGGATCTGCAACAGTTAATTATTCAATTTTATCATTGGTAATTTCAAGTTTGCTGGTACTCTGGAGATCGAGTAGTTGAATAAAATATTTTATTGAGTCATCATAAATAAAAAAATCAATTTGTATCTCATCGTCTCGAGTGCGCTTTTTGTGGAAAACTGGTAACAAATGATATGTACCAAGTATGCAGGTTATGCCATATTTCAACCTGATTTAATAGATAACCCTGTTCCCTGTAATTTCGACCGAAAGTATAGTAAAACAATTAATTGTTGACATGTATTAATAAATCGACGTTTCAATAAAAAATATCCCAGACACAAATTCTACAAGCAACAGATTATGATCATGATATGATTAGCAAGAATATTCTTTTAGTCTAAATGGTACAGTGGAATATTGGGGTATGATTTTTAAATTGACACAGTTGGCAAGGATAAAAATGTTCCTTACGACTTTTACAAAATATTTTTTGTGCTTTTCAAAATCATAATTTGGTTAGTTAATGCTAATTGCATTTTTTCCCGATTTCATCATAATTATGTATCTCTCTGCAATATTACGCATACCTATGAATAAATTTGGAATTTGTTTTATTGATATGTTAACACTTTAATTCCCAAACTGATGAATATGAACACAGAAATACTAAAGATGAAAGATGCTACATATTTACAGCGAAGTTTTACTACATACAACAAAGACACAGAAGATGATTGGGGCAAAGTAAAACACCTGTCTAAAATCCTCTTACCCTCACATGTGATGGAATGTGAAGTCTAACATCACGTTTGTTTTGCTCACAATTTCCTCCTGTTTCAAATTGCAATTAAAATGCAAAAGTACTTACTAACGTACCATATACCTAATGTATAATCTAAAAGTTATTTGCTCTGAAGTTCTCTTAACCCCTCGTGAAAAATGGCGGTCAACCGTTGTGTAATTTGTTACACTGTAATCAATTCCAGTAGTTGCGGAGGAACAAGTTCAAATGACAATTGCTTTACAGAAAATGACCACTTTCTTTCCAAAGACTTGCATGTCATTTTTCTCCTGAGAAACTTATTTGAGGTTTCAAGAGAA
Source organism: Willowsia nigromaculata (assembly GCA_034700605.1). Classification (NCBI taxonomy): domain Eukaryota; kingdom Metazoa; phylum Arthropoda; class Collembola; order Entomobryomorpha; family Entomobryidae; genus Willowsia; species Willowsia nigromaculata. The sequence continues at coordinate 4,210 of JAQIXX010006214.1, forward strand.
AAGCTGCAAACCTACTTGACACAGTTGGGAAATCCATCAGATTTGACATTTTTAAATTTTTGCAAAGGTTGTGGGGAAGCCGTGGAAAATGCAAAGAGGATTTATCAGGAGGCTTTGGAAGCCTTGAGGATATTCAAGGCAGTGAGAGGGGAAATTGTGGAGACTGTGAAGAGGAGTTGGAGACGGCACAACGGTAAAGTTAAGGACCAGAATTTTAAGGAAATGTTAGCCACCCAAAATTTAATCTCAGGCGAGGACATGGCAGCTAAACTCGTTGACGAAACTCGAGAATTTATTTGTAAACGTAAGAGATTTACTAGTCAATAAATGGTCAAATATTTTCACACATTTGCTTTAAGACACTTTAAGATTTATTTTCGTATGTAATTTAAATTCAGATGATTATGGACCATCGTCCGACCCTTTTGAGACTGGAGACTTGATTGCAGTTGACAGATTGCGTTCCTCTTTGCCACCAGCACCTCCACCACAGGAGGTTAAAATTGACCCGGAAAGATTTGCCTGCGAATCCTTGATATCCGAGGAAGATGAGCATGCATTCCTTGATGATCAACTTGAAGATAGTGATTCCTCCAGTACTGGAAATCTCTTCTTGCCTCCAATTGACCTTAAAATAGAAGTACAACCAGCGCCTATACAGGAAACTCTTTTAAGAAAAGACCATAACGAGAAACAGCATGCATTTTCAAAAAAACGCTTAGGATACCTCAAAGGAGGGCACGAAGAGCACCCCAATCGATGCATCTCCGCAAAACCACAAAAGTCTGCTCATTCCAATCAAACCGGAAGCAAACTGACAAATTCACATGCGCCTCAACTGAAGAAACCTTCTTTCCCCAAACTGAAGCAAAAGCGCCCACCAAGCAAAGCAAAATACAAATGTGACTACAAAGAATGCGGAAAGATCTTCGTAACTAATTTCAGTTTACGGGCTCATCTCATGAGGCACACTGGCGAAAAGCCATTTAAATGCTCTTGGCCCGAATGCACCTGGAAATTTACAAGAGTTGACGTTCTCAGGCGTCACTACATCGGCCACTTTTCAACCCAACTCTACAACTGCGATTTCTGTACCAGCTCATACAACCGCCCAGATAATTTAAGACGTCATATTGATACTTGCCATAAATCATGATTAGATGATTGAAACAAAATGTACAAATTTTTACGCATAGAGTTTTTAGCATCAATTGTTCCGCATTGTTAATTTATACAAATTCCTCGACGATTTAATAAATAAAATGTCTCATAGAAAGTTAATTACTTTCTATTGTGTTCATTCATTAAAACAATTATTGTCCATAATCAGTCATCATTATCATCGTCACCAGTCTCATTGCATTTTTCCCATTTGAGCTCTCATCTCACAAATGCATGTTTGGCTCTGCTGAAGTCTGGCTCTGGCTGTTGTCGCTCATGTAAAACGAGTGGTGGTAGATCTTTTATACAGGCGGCCACACACGTCGAGTGAGTCCAAATCATCAGCTGGGATTGCACTTCCTTTTTCCTTCGGAGTTCCACCCAAACAGGTTGAAACATGCGTTAAAAGTGACACCATTTAAAAGTTGACATGTTATGCTAAGCGTTAAAGTCTTAACGGTCAAGAAGAGATAGGGAACGATTCTATTTTGGTATGGCGTTTTCTAGGTGTTTAATTTGCTACACGGATTTGTCTAATTGCGAGGAAGTGGATTACCCGGAGGAGGGGAGAGAGGAATCACCATTCTTGTCAAAGAATTCAGAAAATGTATTCATCTTGAGGAACCTGTTCGAAATCCCGTGTGAGAAATTGGAGAGCTATCTGGTGGAACTGGGGAATCCTTGTACTTGGAAATTCATTAAATTTTGTGGGAGGTGTGGGGAGGCTGTAGAGAATATTAAGAAGATTTACGACGAGATTGTGGAGGCAACCCGGATATTCACTGAGATCAAGGGGGATATTGTGGAGAGTGTGAGGAGGAGTTGGAGGAAATTTGAGGGGGGACGGGAGAAAGCTAGACGATCAGATTCAGACTCTTGTGGAGTGAATATCTCAGAGGCGTTTGTGGAGGAAACTAGGAAGTTTATTTGTGAACGTAAGCTTGGTTAATTAATTTGTGTGCATTGTGCATGTCATAAATAGTATTAAAAATATAAAATGGTGCTAGTTTATGTAATTAATTGTTTATATTTCTTTATTTTTTAGACGACTACGGAACAGAAGACCCATTTAGTGAGGGGGACCTTCTTGCAAATACTATCAACTCTTCATTTGATGAGGACGAGATGATCAAAATTGAAGTGAATAATGAACCCGAAGATAATGTAAACTCATCATATAATCGTGAGGAGTATCCAGAACAGCAGGACAGTTCTGAAATGGATGACGGAGAATGGGTTATGGGACAGGTGCTTCAACCCGAATTCAACATGCACGGACGCCTTTCATTACCTCCAAATGAAATGATGGTGGTCGAAGTCAAACCGTTTTCTACAAAGATAACGAAATCTGCTCCTCCCAAACTTAAGCCGTGCCCCCCTAAAGCGAGACCTATTACTAGGCCTTCTCCCACGCCAAATAAGTCTGCTTCCAGTTCCTCCAGTATGAGACCTATCCCCAAGATAAAACCGATTCCCAACATGATACCTATACCAAAAATTCAAAATTTGAAGACGTTCCCACCCCTCACATCTGGGAATACAGATTCATTGTACGAAGACTTAATCAATCACAAAAGCAACGAAGCAAGGAAATTATTTTTGCCAGAGAAACCAGCATGCTCAGCATCATCGTCAACGCCTCTCCAGTCGCAAATAGAACCGCATCAAGTGCCAACGACTCCAGTGCTCAAATGTGACCATCCCGGATGTGACCTTGTATTCACGAAGCTTTCCATGTTGACCATTCACAAACGTCGGCATACGGGGGAAAAGCCTTACGAGTGTCCTTGGCCAGGTTGTGATTGGCGGTTCATTAGGAAGGACGAGTTAACTCGGCATTATAGGAAGCATTCTGGCATTAAACCTTTCAAATGCCCGCTATGTCCAAAGGACTTTATGCGATCGGATCACTGGCGAAAACATGTAAGAGGCGTGCATAAAATTTCAATATGAAATTATCTCTCTGTCCATTCACAAAAAAAATTGTTTGTGTAACAACCTGTAACTTTATTTTTCTCATTTTTATTTTTTTGTAACAATTTTGAATAAATTCACACGCTTACAAAACCGAACCATTCGTTTTACACCGCGAGTTTCATTAATATCAGCGTTGCCGCTGTATTTAATATAATGTCTGCAATCGTCATTGTCGTATGACCATTAACATTTGTAATAAACAGCAATGCAAACCCAATTGGAGGACAGGATTTCAAAAGACGCTTATCAATCTTCGTTCTTATCCTCCCATATGCCCTCCAATACTCTACGAACCGCTTCCCATCTCTATTTGGTATTGCTGCTAATTGAGTAAGCATACTACCCACAATTACTCCACAACCAATTAGGATACAACAAGGAAAGTACAAAATTGTTGGAACTTGATCATACATTGTTATCACGATTAATGACAGCCATGAAAAAATTATTGCCCCCATTCCCACAAGAATCCCTAAAAACACTCGATTAAAGTCATCTGCAATGTATGTGAGAATTTGCAGAAGCCTGTAAATTTTCAGAGATTCTCGAAATGTTAATTTTTTTGCAATATTACTAGCCCTCTCTTTCCTACTGAGATATAACTGCTTTGACAAAACTATCGCACCATCTAATGTAGTAATAACGACAACTAGTATGGTGGATATAAAAACATAACCATCATGACAAGTTACTACTGCGTAAAATGCGCTGCATAAAATTTCAGGTAAGTAACTCAAAGGGGGACTAATATTTGGTCTTGTCAAAATATCAAATTTTTCGACATGATTCCAAAATATTGATATTGCTAAATGAACAGGATCATAGTTTCTAAAGAGAGCTATTCCTGCAAACAATATGGGGACACTCATGGCTCCTCCAACGAATCCATAAATTGCGATTTCCAGGAACTCCATTTTTCTTTGTTGAAATACTCGCCATTTATTCGCCCACGGTGGAATGATGACTGGCGCCAGTTTGAATCGCTGGGATACTAGATAACACATTTGATTTAGATCGTGGTCAATTGTGTAAACTTCGGCAGAGCTGATCACTCCAAGTGCGGAAAGAACGCAGTAGTAGAATAATTGCTCGAAATCCTTTTTCGTCCACCAATTAGAAAATAGCCAACATATTCTCAATATATTAAAGATGACGATTGTTCTCGTGAGGAAGCTCATTAGACGCCATTGTGTCTTCCCGAAAATTTTATGACTGAATGTTGGATTTCGCTCGAGCTGAACAAACGGTCCTGCAAAAGGGTTTGTCTTTAAGAAAACAAGTTGGAAGGGTAGCATGCAGGATGAGATGTGATTTTGAAAGAAGAATTGGATATTAAGACATCCCTTAACTAACGCCATTTCAGGAAATAAATTCAACAGTTAACATACATGAGAGTAAATTTTTTCCAGTTGTAAGCCTTAAAAGGCTTGGAAGAATACTGTCAACTTTGACAACCCGGACCTGTAGCTAATAACATGCCATTATTTAAGGGGACGTACTAAAAATTCTATGGTTTGTTATTGTTGAAGTCAAAGATGACTCAACTAAACTTTAACTGATAATTTTAATAGAATGGTGAAGTTCAATGAAATCACAGCTTGACATTTAACAAATTATACATCTACCTATATTCAATATTCATACTTGTATGTAAAGCTAAGGTTTTAGTTTTGAGGTTTGTTGGTAAGAATAAATATGACAATTGAAAATGCTAGTTGCTCACGTAATGAAGATATTTTAAAAGCATTTAATTATTTTATATTCATTTGACATTTCAATCCTTGAAGAGTTTCAAACTTTTTTCAGTAGTTTTCCTTTCATAGACAAAATCCGTATATTATCATGTACATACACCCTTCAATTACTATACTTAAACTTTAAATTGCAGCATTCGCTTCGCATGCCTTATTTAAAATTTCTTAATGCTAGAGTGAAAGCTTGAATAGAGTGAAAGCATAGAATTACTAGGTTAATACGTCATTAGTTTTTCAGGTTTGATTAAGTTGTGTATGCATATAAATTATAAACTTTGTGAGTACATTTTACAGATTACGGAATTCAGGCATTAATCCTTGGAAGCATTTACGAATTTACGATAACGTTTGGACAACAACGTTTGATAAATACATATAGCTTAAGTACATGCAGTTATCTGCATTTGTGCTACATTTAAACTATTTTTGCTACTCAATATCAAATACATCGTTAGTACTTTTCCTTGATAAAAATTTTCCATTATTTAACAATCATTATGAGAAAGTTCCATAAATGGGACTGAGACAAGTTACTTGTATTTCATAGTATATTGAAAGAATCATGACACTGACGTAGATAAATATTGCATGCGAATATGATAATGCATACAGTTGAAATTGCCAAACATCGAAACTTGTGGGCATTTGGGAAATTAAAGTTTATCAAACCCTATATTCAATTTTTACAGTCAAGCTTATAATTTAAAAACATGAGGACGACATAATTTATAATTAGGAAAAATCTTCAGCAGTTCCTTTTGATGTCGTAGGTAGTTAGTGGCTACAGATGTAAAGATGTAAATGATATGTTTCCATACGATACTGATTTTTTCAATGAATTGTTTTAGCTTAACTTAACTGGAAAGGAAATATTCATGCATTGACCTTATGTTTTAAGTTTTAGCACCTGAAGATCTCACACATTTTAAACATAACACATTATTTTAAAAGAAATCTTGTAATTTCCAAATCAATCAAATCAATACCGTATCATTTGCAAATGGAAAAGAGAGATTCAATCAAATTTTTTATGCAGCTACAAGTAATATTACAAATAATGCATTAAGGGGCGAATGGAGAGTACATTCAAATGTTTGAGTTTTATTAAATACTTTCAATACTAGATTATTAAAGACAAAAAAGTACACAGTTAGGGTTACATAATCATTCAAAACTTAACGATTCACGTATTTAATTAACGACCAATAATTACAAAGTCAAGTGATAGCAATAACTTATAGCTCTACCTACCTAACCAATAACATGCCAAAAACGTAGCCCAAAACATATTCATATTCATTAATTAATGTCGAATTCGTTGGAATCTATACCGCTAGTTTCATCAAAATTAGCGTTGCTGCAGTATTCAGCATTATATCCGCAATAGTCATAGCCGTATGGCCACTCACATTTTTAATAAAGAATAACGCAAATCCAATAGGTGGGCATGATTTTAAAAGTCGCTTATCAATCTTTGTTCTTATCTTCCCATTCGTCTTCCAAAACTGGACGAAACGGTTCCCATCCCTATTCGGAATCGCTGCCAATTCCGTAAGCACACTTCCAATCACTATTATAAACAACATTAAGACGCAACAAGGAAAATACAAAATTTTTGGAACATGATCATACATTGTTATCACGATTAATGAAAGCCATGCAAAAACTATTGCCCCCATTCCCACAAGAATCCCTAAAAACACTCGATTAAAGTCATCCCCCATGAAAGTGAGCATTTGAAGAATTCTGTATATTTTCAGACATTCTAGAAATCGTATCGGTAGTTTATTTCCGACTAGACTCGCTCTTTCTTTTGGGTTCAGATACAGTTGCTTTGACAACTTCATTGCACCATCCAGTGTGGTAGTTACAATAACCGTCATTGTTGATATGACAACGTACGTTTCATAAGAAGCTAGAAAAGCATAGACCGAGGAATAAATGATCTTTGGTAAGTAACTCCAGGGAGGACTGGTGTTTGGTCTTCGTAGGTAACTGGCTTCCTCGAGCATGTGCCAAATGACTCTGATGATTAGTTGAATCGGATCATATCTTCTAAGTTGAGCGAGCCCAGCTAGCATTACTGGGACAGCGATTGCCCCGCCCACAACTCCATAAATCGCAATTTCCAAGATCTCTATATTCTTTAGCCGAAATACCCGCCACTTATTAACCCATGGGGGAATAATTACTGGTACAAGTTTGAACCGTTGACTAGTTAAAAAGCACATTTGATTTAAATGACATTCAACTGTATATACTTCGGCAGAGCTAACGACGGCACATGCTGAAACTATGCAGTAATAAAATAACTGCTCAAAATCTTGTTTTTTCCTCCAATTAGAGAATATCCAGCAAATTCGCAGTATACTGAATACAAGAATTGATCTGATGATGTACTTCATAATTTGCCATAAAGATTTCCCAACAAATTTCTTATGAAATGCAGGATTTTGTTCGAGCTGAATAATGGGACCATTTAGAGGGGTTGTTTTTACTAATACAAGCTGAAAGGGGAGCATGCTTGAGGAGATGTGATTTTGAAACAGAAATTGGATGTTAAGGCATCCTGTAACCAACGCCATATTTGTAAAAATATCAGCAAGACAGATTATATTGGATTGGAGTTTCTAGACTGATTACTTTTGAAGGTCTGAAAACATACTCTGAAACTTTATTACTTCTAGAACCTGGACCTACGTTATACCTTCAATTCAGTTAACTATATGATTGAGTAACTTAATTGTATGGATTTCAAATGGTTATTTATGATCTAACCCTTCTATCAGGTAACACTAATAACAGATCATGCTTCAATAAAACATGGTTTGCAAATTTTACGTACCGAATACTTCAGAAACTGTTACTGCTAAATTCTAAATTGTATACATTATGATTTGACATTAAATTGATATTTCAATTTTACTGACGTGTGGCCTTTCCAGTAGATGTTATTTAACTCAATAAATATCAATTCGCTCTATAAAATGTAATGTTATACGTTTCTATATTTTACATCCCAATTCATTGTAAATGGGGCGTCTTTACACAAATATAATCGGTATGTTACGTAGGAAAGATTATTGAGCGAGGCGATTTGAAATGTCAGTTCAATGTAACCTTTTACGTCAAGGCCATTACGTGCGTTAGGTAAGACAAAATAATTCATGGTTAAATGAAGGACTCGTTTGAAAATTACTACGTACTTTAGAAAACTCTCGCTTACAACTTAATTAACTTACTTTCTGAACCCTAGTTTTTGCCAGTTTAATTGAAGGAAGTAAATCCAATGGCTTAGTAATTTCTGTGAATAAAAGATTACCTACGTAAATTTTCCGTCGAATGATCAACAACTTTTCTAAACTTAAAACGTTCTTACCTTCAGATACATATAAAGTCTGTATCAAAATTATAGAGCACCCCTAGTCTTAAAAAGTACTGCTGCATATCTCCGCCTGTATTACCAATG
>JAQIXX010006215.1:0-12568 GCA_034700605.1 Willowsia nigromaculata
GGAGGACATGGAGGCTATTTACTCCCTGAACCGCAACTTCCGTCTGAATAATTTCCTGGAGCAAGCAGCGGGTCACAGGGAATATCCTTTTGATATTGTGTTTTAAATATATCTACTTGATTTTAGCTGATAATATTTAATGTTTCGCACATACCTCGTTAGTAATACTCGCAGATTGGTGAACCTTTTTGTATAATAAAGATTGAGTTTATATTTTTTATTGATGTGTAGTATTATAAGATACCGTTATAACTAGGATGATAAGAACTTTTGTGATAATATGTGTAATTATAAATATTCCTTTGAAATGATGATAAATAAATATGAATAAATGTTATATCCTTCATTGCAAATGAAAACAATAATGTTGCGTTTAAAATATTCTAGCAAATTTAGACTTTCCCTCTTCCCTACTGCATACCGTCACTGTCGCCATTCAATAGTTGGATTTCTGCTACTGTAATCAAATTTGAACGTGTTCAATATTTTTAGATGATTAAGGGGCACACACAAAACATCCGTATCGTAGAAAACAAGACCTAGAATTGCATATAGTTCCTAATAAAGCTGGTACATGGGAAAAGGTTATCAATGCATGATACTTTATTTGGGTGCGCAAAAAAAGATAGAATGTCTGTTCTGTGATCTTTTCCTCAGTCAATCAGCTACTAATGCTTTAGTGCTGCAAAGATGAACAACTTGAAGCTGGATAAAATTGGACAATAAGAGTCGTATAATAGATATGCTAAATCATTCATACTTACTTATGTATTTCATTAGATATCGATACACACAGACTCGTCTTCAGTGTGTAGGGTAGGGTATGCATGAGATAATTAAGTAATCATCCATCGGGCGATAACTAAGATTTGCTTTTAGCTGGATATGTGTAGTAGTATGCAACTGGGCTCAATATTATGTCTAAACATTTTAAGAGTAAAATTTTGGCCTTATGCCTCCATTAATTACACATACTTTTCAAATATCACCCAAATTTTCCAAAAAGTGCAATCAAGTGTTGCAATTTCAGTCGGTCCATAAAATGCTGTATGCGTATACCAGTTTGCTAGATCAAAACTGTGTGCTTCTGAGCTGAAAATAACATTTGTGTAACAGACCTCAGGGAACTTTGCATACGCATCATTGATAATTATGACTGAAGTACGGATTTTATTAAGAAAACCCACAATTAAATCAGTTGTATTTCAATCGATAAATTTTCTAAAGTATGCCTTTGAAATTCTGAAAGCACTTTAGAAACTTGAGTGAAATTAAAAATCAAATTATCTTTAATATCGTAGTCGTAGTCTATTAAAAATAGTGATTTGCCTACACTACTTCAAGAGTCTACCTTTTCTGTGAAGGTTGCATCAGGTAGAAAAATATACTTCAGACTTATCAAGAATCTTTGGCAATTATTAATAGTTTTATTTCATTCATCAAAAAAATCAGAGTGCTATTTTTGTATTCATTGCTTATACTACACAGCAAACCGGCAGATAAGATAACCAAAATTGTATATATAGTTTTATTACATCGAATTTTCTACCCCTAGTCTGCCTCACTGCCACTGCTTATCTGGAGTCCAGCTTGTTGAACATTGAAAGTGAACAGAAGTGACGCGAATTCGTCACAATATTTTCGTCGACGTATTCGTATCGTGCATTACAAGTTTTCTGTTCATTTATATACATACTACATGTTATTGATGTTAAAAAATGACCACTGTATTTGTGACGTGACAGGGTGATTGAGTTCGCTCAGCTATTTTTCGTATTCATATAAACGAACACTCATCACAGTACCATATTTTTCCTTCACGTGATTGTCAAACTAAAAGTTAGCAATAATATTTGCAGCATGTACCTTTCAATTATGCCGGTTCAACTGTAAATGAAAACAAGAATCATGATCATTCTTCAAAACATGCTCAACAACATTAACAAACGAAATCATTAAAAATGTTTTTGTTATTTAATTCCAATGTCTGTATTTACCAATCGAATCAAAACGAAAGCAAAAGAGAAAAACACGGTTTGATATAAAAAGTCTTTGGTTGATTCGAAATAACAACCATTCGTGCATCTGCCATCGCAATGATAACAAGCAAAACGTACTTTCCATGATTTACTGGAAAATATCACAATTTCCGAAAAACCTACATACAACGTTACAACTACTGTGAAAACCTCGTTTTCCTGAAAACCACGAATACATACATCAATAACGAGTAATTGTTAATTATTACTAATCATGGGTGGCCTATCACTTCTCGACGTAGTCAACGAGCGTAGAAATACTCTCAGTTGCGACAAGGAAGTCGCCAGAAAGTTCAGAAATAGAAACAAGACAAACGCCACTACCGCCACAATCCCAACCGAAAAGAAAGTTCCAAAGGTCAAACTCAACAATGGACAAGAAATGCCTCAGTTTGGACTCGGCACTTGTGACAGAGCCGTAAGTTACAACTTACAAAATACATCTATAAGCGTATCATTTCCTCTCATTCTACAGACATCAGTTTTATAACACGTTACTACTCTGTGTTTCAAACAGGCAAAGGATGGTGAAGTCACAAAGGCCATCATGGATGCCATTGATTGTGGATACCGTCATTTCGACTGTGCCTGGAACTACATGAATGAGGACGAGATCGGTGCTGGCATCAAGGCCAAGATTGACGAAGGTGTCATCAAACGAGAGGATGTCTTCATCGTGAGCAAGTTGTGGAACACATTCCATCGTCCTGACCTCGTGGAGGTTGGTCTGCGCCAGAGCTTGGCCAAACTGCAAGTGGACTACTTGGACTTGTTCCTCATCCATTTCCCTACTGCATTTGAAGGAACTGGACACCCCGTCGAGCGCTACCCACGAGATGCGAACGGCAAAGTGAGATATGCCGACATTGACATTTGCGACACGTGGAATGCCATGGAACAGCTCGTGCACAAGGGACTAGTCAAGTCCATCGGATTCTCAAACTTCAACAGCAAACAAATTGAGCGGATTTTGGCACGAGCCACCATTCCTCCAGCAATCAACCAAGTGGAAGTGCACCCATACTTCAACAACCGGAAGTTGGTTGAGTTTTGTCAAGCGAGAGGGATCAACGTCACTGCATACTCGCCTCTAAACTCACCACACCGTCTCAAGTAAGTTGAACGATGACAATTTTTGGGACATTCATTGTGTTAGAAGAAGTGATCTACTCCATTTGTGAGTAGGTGTCAAGTGTCAGTGAACTAATTGCATTGTGATTGTTTTGGTTAATAGGGAAGGTGAGCCCACTCTGTTGCAGGATCCCGTGTTGGTCGAAATCTCACAAAAGTACGGCAAGTCAGTTGCTCAAGTCATTTTGCGATGGGTGGCTCAACGTGGCATTGCTCTCGTCCCAAAGTCAGTAAGCAAGCGTCGCCTGTCTGAGAACATTGACGTGTTTGACTTTCACTTGAGTGAGGAGGACATGGAGGCTATTTACTCCCTGAACCGCAACTTCCGTCTGAATAATTTCCTGGAGCAAGCAGCGGGTCACAAGGAATATCCTTTTGATATCGAATTTTAAATAGTCAGTCAAAGTTTCTTATGCAGTTTATATATCTTGATATGCATACACGTGCCATAAATCTTGTTCGTTGTGTATTGTTTTTGTCGCCATTTTTAATTGATAAATTTTTATTTTTGTATTTATACTAAGTATTCCGCTGTACATATATAATATAATATAATGGTTTTTTTTTGAAAATATTCGATAGATATTTATGACGATAACATACATTTTATAGTTGGTAGCATATATTAGATTGTAATTCAACTGTCATTATTAATGTTTCACCTAATACTACTATGTCGCACGAGAATAATACTCTAGAAATGTAATATTGATTCATTAAATAAAGTATACTTAACCTAGACCAGTTAATACAACAGTTATTTGTTTTGAAATCTTCCACAATTGCATGCACTTTTTTCGTGTAAATACTCACGGAAGCGCCATTAATCTCCATCTTATGTTTAGTGTTGTTTAATGTATGAAGCATTGAATCTGATGATTGTGAAGAATCATCATGTTCCTTCACTGGTGTTGGTTATTCACGGGTACAGAGAATGTTTTAAGGGATTATTATATAAGCATGAGAAAGGTTTCGCGTTTTTATTAGCTGATATTCAAAACATCTAGATTTACTTTATTCAGTGAAATAATCTCCATCTTTTGTGCATTAGTGGATTCACAATACATATGGACCTTATAATAACAAGTGCACAAGATACTGAGAGGAGATGAACCTTCAAAAACAATAACGAAATTTGTCATTTACGTTACACTTTTATGTTGAAGTTGCTCGTGACACGTATGTATGTATGGCATGATATGATTTTGTAATGCGGTTGAACTTCTATCATTTTTCATTTTTGTTGTTGTTTTGTAATGGCTATATATCTAACTTGGAATTATTTATAAATTTAAGATCGTTTCATACATTTATGATTGACTGATAGAAACCATTTGTTTAAAATGAACTAAAAATTCTTAAATTTGAGATTAAATTCCATTCATTTCTCAACCAACATGTGGGAAGTAGAAAAGATATAGCACGAGATACTAAATTCGATCACCTGAATGAATTAACACGCATACCTATAATTTTATTCTCCCCTTTATGCCAACGAATATATAGGTACATGCAAGATGCATATTATACATTCAATCGCACCTGACTTGTGTCTCGCTAGTTATTAACTGTTTATTCATATTCAGGATTGACATTTGTCTCGATTTGCAAGGAATAAAAAGATTAACAAATTTATTATATATTTTTTAACTTGTTTGCAATATAAAATCGTAAAATAAAAGACATATGCCTAATAGTGATTAGCTGCAGGTGCAGGTGGAAAACAGATATTGTTTTCAGTCATTGTGCATTTTATATAAATAGTATGTGCATATTAAAATGTTGCAAGATTTTTAACAAAATGACAAGTGCGGAGTTAGTGACACCGTTTTACTGATTTTACATTCACATGCAATGAGATAATGATTCAAAGATGAAGACAGATAATAATGACTTGATCTACTATAGGGTCGGTATGAACGATTATTATGGGTTACCTACAACTGCTAGGCTTGTGTTGTAGGCATCTGTATTCAGCCATTAATCCGACTTAAAGCTCAACACACAATATTCTTCTACGCTTTAAGATTTGTGTTGTTTTTCTTTTCAGTTTCTGTACTTTGAACCTGTAGTTTTCCAACCACGTGCTCACCGCATTACCTTTCATGCAACGTTTTTCGTACTGACCGTTTTTACTTCTTTACTTTACAGACTTAGGACTTCGGTATACAATAATTTCGCTTTATGCTCAGTCATAATATTTTGAAATAATTAATTAAACTTACTTTTGTTAGACGGTTTTTGAATAAACCTATTTAATTTAAGATTTAAACAATCCGAAGCGATAAAAGGGTTTAATTTGGCTTTGCTAAAAGATATTTTTTCTTGTTTTTTTTATTTGCTTCGGTCAATCAGATCCGCTTGAGGAGGTTGTGTATCATCACGCACAGACATTCAGGGATGAATGGATCAACAGTTTAATGTTGCGCTTTACGCTGTGCTGAATGCTGACGATTAGTGACGATACACTGATACACAGCAGCGGTACATGTTTGTTTTTAGTCTGTCATTGTTTGTGTATCAACTGTCAACTGTCAAAGAGTAAATTTTAGTGGCAAGCAATGACGATACGAGACGGAGAGAAAAATATTTTGCTTTATTTTATTAGTAAAATAATGTTAAGGAGCTTATGAATGTCTGTTTATACCAGAGAAATTAAGCAATACTTGTGTTTTTTTTCTGCGCACTAAATGCCTGGAACGGTTTTGTTTTGTATGCAAATTTAGACGAAGTAAGGATTGACTTGTTTTGCTCTCTTGTTGTAGAAAACCAGAACAAATGAAAATAGGCATCTGCATTTACAGTCTTTTATATAAAGAGGCTCAGAAGTATCCAGAGGCATCATTCACCCGATTCAGCTTGTCAAGTAGACAACGTTTTCAAGATCATCTCTCATTAAATCATTTTCTAATACACTAAGTAAACTTTTAAAGCATTAGAATCCCAATACAACGCCATAGTACATAAAATGGGAGGCTTAACTCGACTTGAAGCTTACTCGCAAGAAAGAAGGAACACTTTGAGCTCTGGCGAAGACACTAGACGCCTCAAGATTATCACAACTTCAGGAAGAAAAATTTCTACGTATGCACCTGCCAAGTCACCAAAAATGATTTTGGAAGATGGTTATCATATGCCGGCTTTCGGACTAGGAACTTGCCACTTATCGGTGAATATGAAACAAAGGAAATTTGTTGTTCATTTGCATGATGAGGTTGAAGTGAGATTTTTAATTGATTTTCTTGTTTTTCTCAGACCAAGAAAGGCGAGGTCACCCGTGCCGTTTGTGATGCCATTGATGCCGGCTACCGCCACTTTGACTGTGCCTGGAGCCATATGAATGAAACGGAAGTTGGTGCTGCAATCAAACTGAAAATTGAAGAAGGTGTCGTGAAGCGAAAGGATCTCTTCATCGTCAGCAAGCTCTGGAACACATTTCATCGCCGAGATCTTGTCAAAGTTGGCCTGCAACAAAGTTTGGACAGACTGGGTGTGGGATACTTGGATCTTTTTCTCATCCAGTGGCCCACAGCATTCAAGGGCACTGGCAGTCCCACTGATCTCTGTGCAAGGGACGAAAATGGAAACATTGTTTATGCCGACGTGGACATTTGTGACACTTGGAATGCAATGGAAATGTTGGTAAAAAAGGGTCTAGTCAAGTCAATTGGAGTATCAAACTTCAACAGCAAACAGTTGGAGCAAATTTTGGAAACTTGCGACATACGTCCCGCTGTTGTTCAGTTGGAAGTACATCCTTACTTCAACAACAGGAAGCTTGTGGAATTTTGTCAAAGGAGGAATATTCAAGTTACCGGATACGGTCCGCTCAGTGCACCACATCAAATAAAGTAAGTTCAAAGTAAAAGTGTGTTAGTCAGTTTTAAGATAACCTTGTACAATGTCCAATACATGTAAACATTTTGACTAACTTTCTTTCAACAGGGAAGGTGAGCCCAACCTCCTTGAAGACCCAGTTTTGGTAGAAATCGCCCAGCAGTATGGCAAATCTGTGGCACAAGTGATTTTACGTTGGGTGCTTCAGAGAAATATTTCTCTTGTTCCCAAGTCTGTGAATAAGCAGCGGCTTGCAGAAAATTTTGACATTTTCGACTTCCACCTTAGTGAAGAGCACATGAGGCAAATTTTTGGACTAAATCGCAACTTTAGAACTAACAGTTTCATCGAACAGGCTGGCGGCCATAGGGAGTATCCCTTCAGCATAAAGTTTTAAAAGTATCTACACGATCATTTTTGTTTAGCTGGCGGATATGGAAATGCAATGGTATATTTTTATTTTTCTACAATGTACAAAATTGTAAATAATATTTATTCTTTGATGTAATAGTTATAATTTGATGAATAAAAATATTTTAAAATACTAATTATCACAAGCAAAATGGTATAGAAATCTGGACGAGAAAATGCTATTGCATGAATACAACATGTGAATCAAATGCACTCTGTAACATTCTCAATTCACTTCAAAACGCTGTGATGCCTTCAAAAAGCCATACTGATCATTCCTAACTTCGGGTGTTTCAAATCTTACCTTCACGGTCCACTTGGTTCCAACAGGCGCCCTTATTTCCATCCGGTTATGGAGATCTTTCTGTTCCACATCATCCTTCAACCATTTAATTTCCATGTACTCTCCTGGAATTCTGTGTTGCTGTGCGGGTCTAAATTGACCCAGTTGTAGTGTTCTCAAAGTCACTGTTTTTGTGCCATCTGCTGCCACCTCATCAGAAACTGTGACATCGTCAATTAGAGTCAACTTGGACATGAAGTTAATCCACATGCCTTCTTGACATACAGGACATAATCTATCATGAGTCATGTTTCTCATGATGCATCCCGCATTGGTCGGTCTGTAGGATTTCCTTCGCCAATAGTTCCAAGTAGGATAAGCGCTTACGTAATTATTGTCAACGTGGTATTCATTCTCATCGCCAAATTCATGAAGAGCTATCGAACAAATCATGGTGGGTATTTTCGGGTTGGAGGAGCGTGTCTTGGCACGAACTAAGAATTAATTTAAAATATTACTATTGAAGTTGAAGCTTATATATGTACAAATATTGTTAATCACATATTATACTTTAGTATGACATAAACCTGAAAAAGTGTGGAATCCTCGAGAAAAACCATGATCTCCTGCCCAATTGTAAAATTCTCGATCTGTAATCCCAGTGGATTTCCAAGGAAGTGGTTTCCCATCCATAAGGAATTCCACCACATCATCTCGTTCCGCAGCAGTAACGGAAACTGTCAACTGCCACCTGTTATATCTTCCATCAGAAACAAAAGTGTAGTTTACTGGACGCTCATGCAAATCAACCCACGGGTAGGACAAGATTCTGTACATGGAACGCTCCTCCTTCTTCTCCCCACTCAACCAATGTGTCCACTTCAAACTGTCCACAGATCTTGCTGCATTTACTCCAAAATACGCGTAGCCATTGTCGTATTCCTCTCCAGCCGACAAGAAATTGTGTCCCATCTCGTGCTGTTATTATAATAATATTCGTGCAGAATATTATTATAATAAGCATATTAATTTTTTTTAAAAATATTTTATTGAAAGACTACAAAAAAAAATCTTTCAAATTTTTTAATTTTAACATTAATCATTGATATCACTGTACCCGTAATACAATTTTTCCCGTTTGATGGCTCCTCGTGAAAATGACAAACTCTCCCCCGAGACCACCATAATAGTCGTCATTTGCAATCAGGCTGGGGAAGTCACATGCATTTTCTCCAGTCATTTTGCAAACCTCACGAGCATAACGGGCGTTTGCTGTGAATACTGCTCTCAATTCGCCTTTCTCACGGTACAGTTTAAATGGCGTATTCTTGGGCCCATCATAACCAATTCCGGATTCTTCACTTTCCACATAAATTGCCCAGATGTTG
This sequence comes from Willowsia nigromaculata, assembly GCA_034700605.1. Lineage (NCBI taxonomy): Eukaryota > Metazoa > Arthropoda > Collembola > Entomobryomorpha > Entomobryidae > Willowsia > Willowsia nigromaculata. The sequence goes on from JAQIXX010006215.1 coordinate 9,090, forward strand.
AAGAGAGGGAGGTAGCTTCGGAACGTGACCCCTTCAAACATTTCTTGAACGAAACGATCGATATCCATAAAAAATCTCTCTCGTTCGGTGGCGTCATAGCCATCACCCATGAAAACAACGTCAATCCTATTTGCGGGATCACCGCTATCCACAATCTTGCGAATTTCTGGACCAATGTCAGTTGAACCTATGGATTTCTTATGACGCTGAAGATTTGTTCTGCCAAAGAAACTTGGAGACTGTTCATTGTCCTCAACAACTTCGCATTGGGAATGAAGTTTCTCTTTCAAAAGTTGTTTGTTTTCTGCAAATATTTCAGTAATAAGAGAGGCTTGTTCTGGATATGCGTCTCCTTCAATGCCAGCTCCTTCTGGAAGGCTAACAGCCGGAAAGGTCTCCAATTTAACACCTTTGTAGTCACCCATAAGAAGACCCTTGTAGTTTGGGAGGAAGGAGTCTTCCAACAGAAGACATGAAGTGTCGTTTTCGTTGGACTTGTAGATTTTGGCATAGTAAGCTTGTCCCAGACTAAAATGTTGACAGAAGTTTCCAAAGGTTTATAAAGTGACAAACATTAATCAGGCTGGGTGGTTTTATAATTAACTTACACATTCACTACCAAGTGAAGTAGAAAACAGGACAATAATTTGAAATCCATTTTAAAGGATTTCAGTTTGACTATATGCGTGCCTTATTCCTCTGGTCAAATTCCGATTTGCAAGCAGGCAGCTAGTAGAAACGCCACGCGCACACCCAATTCCTCTTTGTTGGAGAGGAAGATCGATTGATAAGATGCGGTGCGCGTACGTACTTAATGATGACAAACTATTATGATTGCTCCATTTTCTTTTTAAATATAAAATCTGAATGGCAAAAGCATTTAATCATGGTAAGGCTAAAACAAGTTGCCAGAAATGCTAGAAGATGAAATGCCTTTGTTCTTGTATATTTTTTGCAGTTAATCATCCATTTGTTTTGAGCTTCCACAACATGTATCGTACTGTTGCGTTGTTTCGAGTCGTCATGATTTGTTCATGAGTGAGGTTAAATGAAAGATTAGCTGAAAACATATCATCATGAATAATAAATTGAGGTCAATTGTTTTCACGTTTGTTTCGTTGAAATGGCAAGCAGAATAGAATTCTTTGAGAAGACAAGGTGGTAGGGTAAGAGGAGGGGAGGACGTCCATGTTTGTTTGCATCTGTATGTATGCAGAAATGATCTTGAGGTGCTATTATTGTTATTTGATGTTCGGTATTTATATGGCGAAGGACTCAAAAGGGACGCGTCAGCGGCAGCATGTACACAATTGCATAATACAGGCATTATTTCGACAGGTGCTTAGTGAGGTATCAATTAAGTTGACATTTTAAGGGAGGCAACGACAAGGAAGAAAACAGAATTTGCTGCAAGTTGCAATCGTAATAGAATGGAATTATTATTTTGATTGCATTTAATTAGAGTCGGTATTGTCTTATTCACTGTTGTGTGGCATTGTTTGCTTTGCAAATAGGCAACAGTTATTCGATTCCAATGACTTTTCCATTAAATCTTCTTTTCAAATAGAGTAAAATAGCGTTAGCAGCAGTACAACTGAATGAATCATGGATGCATAGGCAGACATGAGATGGGTGATATATACGAAATAATAGACAATAGAAGTGGAAATATTTTACCTGTGAAATCAAACTTTAAGATAATCAACGCGCATAAAATAACTTGTTTTCAATAGACAGAGTCTGGTATCTGAAGTGTTCAGATACAGATACAGATAAGATACTTATCTGTATCTGGATCTAGTATCTGGGATTGCGAAACAAGGTATCTGTATCTGGATCTAGTATCTGGTTCAGATACATAAAGTATCTATAGCTGTATCTGGTATCTGGTACTTCTACACAATCCCAGATACATGAATGGAAATGACATTTTTTAATACTTTGAAGCCTAAAATACGACACTTTCTTCGAAATTTCATAAAGTAAGTAATATTTTCAAGTCCTTTTTTGCAAAAATTTGCTGTTTTTGGCCAATATTTAGCATCAAAAATTATATTTTCTATGATTTTTCTTCAATAAATTAAACCGATGTATCTGGAGCAAGTAAAAGAATTAGTAAATTGTAAATATTCCAGATACCTATTGTATCTGGAAATGTATCTAGTATCTTAAGATTTTGGGAAAAGGATCTGTATCTGGTATCTGGAGAATCTGAGAAAAGTATCGGTATCTGTATCTGGAAAGTTTGGGGAAAGTATCTGTATCTTGTATCTGAAGAAGTTCAGATACCAAACTCTGTACTTGAGTCTATGAATTCCAAAGTATGGGATGAAGATCCCAATCACCGTAAAGTTTCTAATTCAAACATGTGGCAAAAATTCAAACGTTCATGAATCATGATGTTCCTCAGTACTTTGATCCAAGGTACTAAACCATAATGATGATAATGAAGCGTTCGTCATCACTATGGTTTAGAGCCTTGCTTTGATCTTTATTCAACAACGCGAAAATTTAAATACAAAAACATTTGCCAGCCATAAAAAACTTAAATAATCAAAAGCATTCTGCATTCTTCGGAAAACTATGGGTAGTGTTTACCGGCAATTTGTAGTTTTCGCTAGAAACAACAGCGCACCGCCTACCCATTTTTCTCCAATTTGTCAAAACCCTATTGATAGTTCTCGACCCTTGATAAGTAACTGGAAGTTTAATAGCGAAGTGCTTATGATAGGTATATGATTCATGAACGTTTGAATTTTAGCTACATGTTTGAATTAGAAACTTTACGGTGATTGGGATCTTCATCCCATACTTTGTAATTCATAGACTCAAGTAAAATATCTTAGTCGATAACACGTAAATGGGGGTAACATAGGAGATGAGTGCATTTATTTTCTCTAGTCTACCTTGGTCAATCATATTGTTGAATTGCGCTAAGACGATGTTTTAATTACTGTCGTTATTTTAACGAGACAAAACAAACAAGGGATACTTACTTTTGTTAGTTTTGTTACACTCTTATCAAACACGTCAACACGTCACGTGATATTTCCCCTTCTGTATCACGCCATAGTAAAAGAAGGACAAACAGCAAACCTACTTGATAAAATAAGGATGAAAATCAGAATATTTTTTAAAAATCAATCGAAGCGTTGTTGAATATTTGATTAACACAATGATTTCAAACCAATAGTAATATTACTCAGTAACTTCAAGTCAAACTCCCACTCACAAAAAAATAAGCACAGCTAAGTATACTAGTATTTCAAACGATTAACCCTTTCCAGGAAGAGCATCAAAATTCAATTATCCCCTTGCCAGTTTCCTCCTTCCTCAGATGAAAAGTAAACGATGAAATACGCACAAGCTGACAAATCGCGTTCCTTACACAATTATTAAAGTCGGACGTGGAATTTCTTACGCCACTCGGCCGCGGCGCGGCAGGGATTTTTCAGGGAGGAATAGAAAATCAGGGATTT
>JAQIXX010006216.1:0-12565 GCA_034700605.1 Willowsia nigromaculata
CGTTATGTATTTGGAAGCTTGATACCACCAAACCTTTGCGCTACAAGTGGCCGAATTGCCTTCCTCTACAAATCAATTGGTTGGGGAGAAAGACTCAGCGTTGCCGATTTTAGATATACTGTAAAGTTACTTGGGAAGCGAAAATTATATGTGGCAAGAAATGAACGTGTGTTTGCTCCAGAGCCCGTGCACATTTTTGCCAAGAAGAAGTGGTTTTTCTTGGGAAGTTTTAAAGTAAAACTGGATTCATTGGTAGAAAGTGGAATATTCTCAAGGTTGAGTGTCATATACACAACATTTAGGCATTGGAAAATCCTCAAAAGTGCAAGGAAGGAAATACTGGAGATGAATGCTGCGTCTGCGTCAAATGAAAATATGAAGTTTCTGAGATCCATGAATCTATTTGCATTTACACTAGTTCAGGAAGACAGCAAACATAAAGACCTGATGAGTGGAGATGCAACATTTGAAAGTGGAGATGGGAAGGTGAAGTGGGAAGATTTTGTACTACTAATGGTTTGCTACACGTATTTACTTTGTACTTATATGCTTGTTAAATTATTTGAAACTTGCTACATTAAAATGTGCTATGCTAAAATTCAACATGAGTAACTTAAGATATGAGAACATGGATGAATGTGTAGTTTTAAGTCAACTAATCAAGAAAAACTATAGTTTTCAAAAACACAATCGTGTACTAATTATAATACCATTATGTGTCAGGATCGAGAGTAGATTATCTGATTTGAATAATTTGATAAAAATTTGTGTTTCTTGAAAAGATGCATGTGGCTTGATGTAGCCATTTATTTGGTATTCTCCACGTGGAGTGATGATAAGAAATGTTTGCTTAAGCTAGCTGAGTTGCTGGGGAATTCTTGTGTGTAAAAAAGGGGGATCTGCCTCCTCTCAACAATTCTAGTTAAGTTCTAGCTCCACGTGCCTAACTGTAAAATTAATTGAAGATGGTTCAAGGTGACAATTGTTACCTCTTAATTAGCCGTAAAGGCAATTTTATGTGTTAAAGTTTTGAGGAGTAGCAGCCAGGAATTCTGTCTCCAGTGATCCCGTTACTCCTTCATTTAACTTTGTAAAGGAGAATCAGAATTGTGATTCCTCCTACTTTTTTCTGTACTTTTATGTACTGCTCGGCCAAGTTGGCCAGCACTTCTCATTAGACTTGCTTCTGAGACTCACGTTGGAGCTCAGATCCTTTCATTTTTGTCAAATGATATTTTCTTATTTCGCCCCAAGTGGGACTTGTAATCTTGTAAATTGTTCTCTGTAGTTTTATGTTTGTGTGATAAAAGAAAGCTAACATCACTCAAACAGCTCGTCTAAAACTTGCATTTTATTTCTCGGCAATCAGTTAATTCCATTTGCTACGCACTACTAACGCTCTGCTCACGTAAAGAATCATCACCGCCACCAGTCTCACGATATTCATAAAACTTTTTGCTTCGAAAACACTATCCAGTGATGCGAACCTCCTCTGACTTTTTTGTGGCTGTGAAATCTTCATAGATTTTTAACGAGCCCTAACATAGAGAATGTAATCAAAATCATTTGTATGAATGCATAGAAGCTAAGGATTGCCATAGCACTGCGTTATTTTTAATGATTTTTTTTAACCTTTTCTGTCAATAAATTGAATCCCGATACATTCGATAGCAGACTCGGGGAAAAAGATGATGCACATTCCCGGTGAAATCAGCATCTCCTCCATTTCCGGTTTCTTTATGAAGCCGACGATCTTTCCAGTTGCCCACAGTTCTTTTAAGGATTTTTTGCCAGGAATTGCGTCCGTGTTTAGTATTGCCAAGCATCCATAGAGCCACTCACCAAACGAAAAGAAAGCAGGCTTTTTTGGCTGCAAAGTTAACTGTTTGATTGTCGTTCCACAAAATTCCTCCTCAGTGACCATGTCTCCAGGTCTTTCAATCCATCTAGATTGATAAAATGCGCAAATTAGACAATTTTGCCAATAAAAATGTTAACGCATATTATTATTTTCAAATGGAAGTACCTAAGTAATTTCATTTTCAGAAATTCAACTTGTTTAGGATTCAGCGGTCCACCCAACTTTATGAACTCCAGGTTAACTATTTGCAGCAAGTGTGTCCAAGGCTGAGTCGCTGGGACTGTTAAGCCGCAATCTTTACGCTCTTTGGCAGGACACGCATTGAACCACATCATTTGCGGGACTACATGCATTTCCTGACTTGTCGTATGCGAGACAACGGAAATCGGTAGAGAAATTGTATGAAACTAAGCCAAATTAAAAATTTATTTAATGTATTTGATTTAATGATTAATTTAACTTAATTTTTAAAAGCTTAAATTACCATTTCTGTGCTAGTTTCTTCATCAAGGTTAACGTTGACGTGCATGCGGCAGTAGATCCAAAATCTCTCCTCAAACGTGTGTTTCCCCTGCGTTTTTTTCAGGCCTCCTTTCACCTGTCCAAAAAATTTCATGAGTTCCTCTTTTAACTTTGTTAAAAAATAAATCTGTAAATGTTTCTACGAAATTTTTATTCAAAATTACCTGCGTAATCTGTATGCCAGTAATGTACAAAGGATTATGATCCAATGTTATTGGGTCAGTTGAAATTGTGCCACAACACTCTGGAAGCAATGGATGGGCTTGATTTTCCAATGCCGCAGGTAAAAGTATGCAGGTATTCAGGTGGGCCTTAATCTCATCTGCAGTACTCCTCTTCATGAGAACGAGTTGAACTTGGGCAATTTGTATTCTCCGATTTGTCCACGGAAGAAGACGGAGTTTCATTTGATATTTATTCGTTGTCCGGATGATTTGAGGGGGTTGACACTCCATCACGCAGCAAACAGCTTTCGTTTTATTTTGTAATCTGCATAACTGTGACGAAATATTTCAGACTGTAATATATCATGCTTTCTCAAATACTATGGAACTTCTGCATTTTCTAGTCCGCACCCTGAAGAATATATTTGGTTGCACATCAACGTTTTCTCAAGTTTGAGTTACAAAATAATTGCTAGACTCTTGTAATTTATTGCAGCAAAAACACGTGTTTTAAGCGCTTAAATATGTACAAAAAATTCACTTAAAACTCATCACCACAAAATCATTTTTTCATCAACAATTGCTCAATTTTGATCATAAGATAACATGAGTTCCTAAATTTTCTTTTTAGATATTGCTAAAGTGTCAATCTCAAACTACGGAGTTAGCCAATGTAAATGTGCTCATCATATCTTTAAGTCAAGGTAGCATTAAATAACCCCTTCTGATTTGGATTCATATTAAACATAAGACAAGATATAAAAAATTATTTTAAGTTCAAAAATATCCATGTAAAATCAATAAACCAAAGTTTCTGATGACTAAATTATAATAAATTTAAGTTAAATTATTAAAAGACATAATAAAATGGCAACACTTACTTGAGCGGACCAATCGACTAGTTCCACTTCAGAGCTTGCCACTTCTTCAAATAAGGCTTTATATTTCCTCGAAAAGTCAAACATGACTGCCAAACATTCAGCCAATTTGCAAAGAAACACGTGAACATCGTCCAAAGAATTCCAAAGTGAATCCAAATTGCTCCCATCGCCATCCTTCTCCTTGACAACAAACGTGACAAATCTCTGCTTGTCTTTAAATTCCTCCAACATTTCCGAAATGTCTACTTGAACTTTCCCCAGGTCTTCGATGCATTCGTGACCTTCCGGATCCACTACCGCTTTCTGGGTCTTAAGGTAGGTCACCTTTAAGCGTATAAAGTAAGGTTACAATTTAGTAAATTAAATAACTGTTGAACTGTTCCAACATTTACAGCTCATGTTTTTACCATTCTCTCGGATTGATAATTGGGTTGTCTTCTGAGTTCTGTACACGTTTTATCCAATTGAACAATTGTTTTAAGAATGTGATCACAATTTATCTTGAATTTGTGAAGATTGTCATTAATTTTGTTTTTTGTCTGCTCGTGCATTTCCGCTGGTGACGGGGATGTATCCATGGACTCTAAAGCCCTGGAGGTTGCCAGTTTACGCAGCTCCTTCCCCTCTGCTTCCAACGCCTCCCGAATCAATAAAAATAGCTCAAAATTATCAGCGCTCTGGGAAAAAACAAGAACAAATGCTATAATTCCGTATCTTATGAATTGGGAATTAATATAAGTAGTATTGATTTGATAATGTTTTGTAATTACTTGAATTTTATCGCAATACTTGCGAAACTTCCTTTTGTAGAAGGAACTGCGTACTCCCTCACTGGGTAAAAGGTCATGGATGTTCTGTAGCTCTTGCCGCATAGCAACAATGAATTCATCAATGAGCTTTCTTGTTTCGCCTGATGGAGAGTGGAGGTTGTAGCGCAAAAACCTTTTCAAGAAAAAAAGTGAATAATATGTTGGTTGGAATGTTTACGATTTTGAAAATATTCCATAAAATATAATTCATACCCGCTGTTTCTGTTGAAGAAATCCGCGAGTTCACCTCGAACGTGAAATGGAAACTCCTTTTTGTAGCAATGCGCCACATAAACTTCTATCTCCCAGTTCCACTCTGCCATTTTGTTTAGCGTAATTTGGAACTTGAAAGATGGATAAATAAAATTAATTGCTTTTTCGAAACATTAATCACCCTCCTTTTACTACATTCAAAAAACCAAAACTTCAAGAGACCAAGGTACTGCACCAGGCCCAAGAAATCCTAAAATATGGTTTGAACAAATACTCTATTCACAAGATGTAATTTGATTTTAAAAAAGGAAACAATGTTAAACTTTTCATTTACCTTGTAGCACAAACTATTGTTCAACTCTGTGAGAAATGCGATGAATTTATTCAGTTGATTGAAACAGTTTCACTTTCGAGCGAGATGTTAGTTATAAAACGTGTAACATAATTAAATATCCTAATTGTGGTGTAAATTCCTTTCAAATTAGTGATACTTGAATAAGAAACAAAAACTAAACAAATATCCACCACGCAGATTTAAATACACATGAAATTTATACTGTCCAGATTTTCACAATTTGGAACTTATTGCTGACCTTATCACATTAAATGTCGCATGGAAATGGACTGAATCGTTAACTTAAGAATCAAGTAAAGGCAGTAATCAAATTTTAAGTGTTAAAATATAAAGGGATTTGTCTTTCGTGTATTCTCAATCTGGAAACAAATGTATTTGCAGCGCAACATAAAGATGCAAAATCACTGCCATTCGGCTTTCATTTCTTGAATATTTTTTATACTACTTGTTGGGCTGGACCAGGAAGTAAAGTGTATGGTATTCACGAAATCAATTGTAGAATATTTTTTCAAGTCCGAAGAAAATTATACAACGTTGTCACTATGATCCGTTACCTGAAAATTAAGTAGAGAAACTTATAAATATCTTTAATATCTTTGATTTGTAAAAATAACTCATATTTAGCTATATTGAGTTGTTATTTTTAAACTGAGGAGAAGAATAAATTTATGGAAAAGTACGGACATGAAAATTCTTCAAAACATTTCAGGAGCAGAAATAACTTTTTTCCATTCATAAGCGAAATATTTAAGTGAACCCACAACCATGATGAGATATGAAATGCACATAAAATTATATATATTTTTGGCAAATGTCAAGGATGAATATGAACAAGGAACCAGTTTAATTCCAGTATGCCCCAAACTGGTAACCAACATTCACTTTTGCAGCACATGCTTTCGGTTTTGTGGGGTGACTAGAGAGTTCAAACATTTTCTTTGAGTCCAAACATTGTATTGCAAATTTATAGTTTTTAATAGTTTCTGAGCTACTTGACATTCTTATATAATATCTTTACTTAAATTTTGCAAAAGTAAACTGACGTTCCCTAATTTCGCCGTATTTATGTGACACAGATTCTACGTGTGAAGTAAAATGTATGACTAAACAAGTAAATAGACTTGTGCACTTGCACATTGCCTGAAAAAATGAAATTTTTGCTGGCCAAATCGTGATTAATTATTATTAAAGTAATTTTAAATAATAAAGTTTGTAATTTATTCTTTGTATCCCGTAAATATAATACTCTCTTTAGCTACGCGCATATAAAAATGATGATCAAATATTATAACATCAGCTAGAGAAATTCGTTTAATCACATGCTGGCCAACTTTAAAGACATTATTTTATTTTTATGCTGGATTAATAAAAATTCGTTTACGAATTATTTTCCCTTTTGTCTCAAGTCAACAGAAATATTCACTTCACTTACATAGTCATAAAATGTGGAAAAAGAGATGCGATTTCCCAAGCAATTCAGTCGCCAGACATAATATTGATGCTTACGCAGCACGTTTTTTCATACAAACAACTAATTTTCTTGTCTGGAGTCAAAGTACAATAAATATTTTACTGAGAATTAAATCACCACACTGGGATATGGCCATGCAGATGCATGAACTTTTAATAAAAACATGATGTTTTATGAATGAATTCATTCCCATTAAACACTATGAGCTTTTTCTCCAACGTTTAAGAAAAAATTTCTCTCATGAAATTGAAACAAGTGGATTAGGACACTGTAATAATATTATTTTTGGGATAGGTTCAGGTTGTCTTGTGTAAAAGAGAACGCTTGTTATGAGTTTTTGAAAATTTCTGAACTCTTAAAATAGTGAACCGACTAATAGGCTACCAATGAGTTCCAGATTTCAGATAACTGCTCAACGTTTTGCAAATTGTGGATGAAAAGAATTGAAGTGATCCAGTTGATAATATTCCTTTGGGGATATAAATAAGAGTGTAAAGCTGAAAAATGAATGAGACGTCATCTCTAAAAATTGCTTAGGTTATCTCCTCTCTGCGTGTATTTCTATTGATGTGTATATAGTGCATTAGAAATGAAGAAACGTAAGTTGTGACATTGAAGTTTCATATTTAAACGTCCAACATAAGTAACTATCTTACTTTCTTGAAAAATATTTGCAATTGATTGATAGGTGAATTGTGTTACATGCTTGTCCAATTTTAAGGAATTTCATTATTTTGTATACTGGATTACCAAGCTTCCTTTTAGGAAAAAATTTCCCATTTGGTCTCAGGTTATCAGAAATAATCATTTAGCGTCTGCATGAAACAGTAAAGAATGTTTAATGCATAAATAAAATGAATGATGCATTTTGTTTGAGTGTAGGGGATTCTTGTGTGCAATCTGTCTCGATTTTTATTAGCATGCTGCCACCATGTATTTAAATTAAAAATGAAAAGGCGAGAAAGAAGATGCGGCTACACAAACAATTCAGTCCGTCTCATATTTACCCGTCACGTGTGACAAACACATAATTACTACTCTTTCTTTGAGTCAAAAGCCATTATGTTTTTACTGAGAATTGAGTCTTCATACACTGGTGAGTAGCCAAGCAACCTCTTGAATGAAAACATTATATTTTATGAATGGATTCATTTCCATAAAACACAACGCACTCTGTGAAACAAACAGTTGTCTCAAGTGAAGGTTATCTAATGAATTTACACATCAGCTAGGCTTTATAAAATAAGTGGATTGGGAAGTTGCAATATAATTTTTTTGATTTAGGTTAATGGTATCTTTCTGAAATGACTATGCTTGTCAAAGATAAATGTATGGCTTATTGCAAAATTTATCATGACATAAGTTTTGCGTTGATATATTTCATGCCATAAGAATAATCGTCATTTTGCATTGAGCGTCTTAAAAGGAAAACAAAATACTGGTGTTATTTCAGCGGAAGGCATGGGAAATAAATAAATTGTATTTCATGAGTGGAACGATTTATATTCAGTTTAGTTAAAAAATCCATGAAATACTAAGCAGATGTCTCAGTCTCAAGTCAATATTTTCTCTCTTAATATTTTACAATTGCTGGAGATAAAAGTCGTGGTAGATAAGAAATTGGACAGTTGAATCATCAGAAATCCATGTAGACTTTAGCACTTTAACGAGTCTTCACCAAGTAGTCATTAGTAAACAACGAATTCCCGTAACATAAACAACGGCTCAACGTTTTATAAATTCTTGATCAAAAGAACTAAATTCACGAGGTAGATAACTTTCTTTTGTGGGTAGAAACCATATTATGCTAAAGGCTGATTAGAAGTCATCACTGAAAACTGCTATATTTGTCTCCTTCCTGCACGCATTTTTGGTTTATGTGAATATAGAATTCCGTTATTGTAATATTGGCAGTTACAATATTTATTTATTTAATTTTGTTACATCTCTGAGCACATCAAAGTTAACGATTGATGTGAGTTAGGAACGGAGATCATGGGTTCCATTTGAAACATACAACGAAGCTAACGATGCTAGAGCATTTTGTATAGTAAATTTAATTGAATACCATGCTCCTGTTACAAGACTAAAATTTACCCCATCACCACAAATCATATTCGCTTTTTTACGCATTTTCGTTTTTCACCATTCATTTGTGCCTGCTTGATACTAACTCATGAAAGCTATGAAAAGTTTACTTAAAAAGACTTTTTGTGGCAAATCTATTTTATGTACTTCAAGTGTTATCTGACTAAACCTCTCCATAATTTATCAAGCAAATGATCTAATTGTGAAATATTCAAAATGAATACTAAAATCTATTAACTTGAAATTAGAAGCAAAATACAATGCTACCAGACCAAATATTCAACCATATAATTGAAGTTTATGTTGAACAGTGTGTACAAAATATTTACTACAGAACATATTTTTGCGTATTACAAATTTTCACTATCAAAATGCACAGAAATTAGTTAAAATACTTAAATACTTAAAACTTAAATACGCAGCTAGTCTTTCAATTTAAACGGTGGTGACTTCATGCACGATAACTGCCGATTTCACTAAAATGAAACATCGTGCTTTGTGATCATACCAATGCAATAAACCTCTAATTTCAAAATTTCGATAGAAATCTAACTTTAATCTCCTTCATTAGAAAAATTTACAACCATTTTAGGTTCCTATAATTAAAGATTTCAACAAATTGGAATGTTAAAAAAAGTGATAAGGATTGAATTATTTGTCACTTACAGTACAAAATCCCCAAAGCAGTCTTGAAAATGTTTTTCATACTTTACTTGGAAAGTCTTCAAATATTATATGGTTATTCCGGTAAACTCATCACTGGTCACTCGTACAAACTTTGATTTTACAATATGCTGAGTTTTTTCAAGCGAGTAAAAACTTGGACACTTGAATACGCAACTAATTTATCACTAAAAACAGACGTTATTTCAAACACTGACTTTTATAGTGACTATTGGTTGGTTTACTCTTGAAAACTTACTCCAGCAATTATTCCTTTAAAACACAGAGTTTTTGAGTCGCTTCCGCTTACATTTGTCTTTTGTAAATGTTTGCTTTACACTGAAAGACTTTGTTGAGACGAAAGATTTCATGTAACTTGTGAGAATGACTAGTTTATAAAAAGCCTACCTACTTGAGCTCATTGAATTTCGTAACACCAACAAGATTCATGACTAATATTCGTTGGGTTTTGTTCCAGGCAGACACAGAAGAAAAAATATATGAGCAATTTTTCGTGGTCCACGATCTCTTATCTCACACTCATAACTTGTTTCAAGTCACGCACCAGCTTTTTGATAATATTTTGTTTTGACTTTACTCTCAACACATGTCGTGGTACTTGGGCATTTAGTTTCTTCAATTCTTTTATGCAGGGCATTCAGTTTACAAAAAGTCTGATTTTCTAGTGGAATGACAAGTCTACATATTAAGTACTCATATTCATCACCATTTGAGGTTTTATTTTTGATGTCTTACACTAACTTAGCATACGACATTGCATTCACTGTAAATACTTTCACATACTCTATACATCTAATCTCGTTGCAATGATTTTAGTGTGGACGGTAAACATTGTATCGGAGAAGTAGTTAACACACAAAAATGTTATCATCGTGGATTTCAGAACCTCATATCATAAATCTCTAAACTAGACAAAAATGTAGTTAATATTGCCCAAACGCAAAGTTATTGGTCGCATATACGCAATCATATGAGAATTCGCATAATGGTTTACTCTGTATAAAATACTGCTTCTCTCGCAAAAGTTGCAAAACTAAAATGAAATATATATAGCTGTGTATTATACCAGTTTTTTACGTGCTATGCAAAATTCCGTCAAAAAAAGATGTGTATTTTTAGTGAGGTTTACAGTAAACACTATTTCCACAACTAAAAGTGACTGAGTGAATGAGTTCACATTTAATACCTCTACGTTTTAATATAAATAGATCCAACTTGTTCTTACTACTGTCAATAAATTAATGTTTGTGCAAAGTCTTGTTTGCAAAAGTTTATGCGTTAAAGCAAAATGCATAAAATACATATACATACACCAAAGTGCTAAATAGTTATGCCATGCATAGATTTACGTTGATGTTTTGTGAGTATATTTGAAGCTTTTAGTTAGTATCGTAAGTCATGAGCATGCAAAATGAAATCTGGGGATTCAATTGTAAATCATTTTTAAAAATCTTAGTAGAGTGAGATTACTAACAAGGCTAGGAGGTTTTTTCCTGACACTCCGATTTGCCCCAAATTTTGCACGAAGTATCATAAGATTTCATTTCAATCAAAACAATGCTGCAGTATAAATTATATTTATTACTTATAAGCAATGTAAGAAATATTTAAATGAAGATATCTTGTCTATGAACCAGGCTCTCAAATTAAAGCATGGGTATAGTAGTACTGAATTGGAACAAATCAATTGCATACATTTGTATTGCATTCAAATCAAATGTTAATATGTATACTTGTGGATTTTTCATCGGTGCTTTACCTAAATGCAATCTCTACAGGACAAATATTTCGATGTCCATCTACCTCACATGTTTAAAATCTATGTGTAGCGTTTTTATGTGACTTTTATTTGTGGCTCAAAACATCCACTCCGAAAATTTTACTGTTTTTAGAACGCTTACATTTCGGTGGCTTAGCGACCAAGTAATTCTTAAATTTTTGGTATGAGGGATGCAAATCTGTGAGAAGGATAATTATGTTTTAAACTTTAATTCTAAAGAAACAGAAAAGGTTTTTTCCAAGTATACGTACGAATTTTTACATTAGTCAGGGGAAACAACGTGAGATTTGAGGAAAGGCTGGAAATCTAAAGCACTCTTTTTTAAATCTGTACTTCATGCTTTAGACCCTGAAGCATACTTTCATAGGAGACGCTCTAGTTGCTTATTACCAAATAATCATTCCTTATATAACATATAAATTTACATAATACTGCAGCATTTCATAATTTTCTGGAGCAGTTTTGTAAATATTTATTGAAAAATTGCTCCAGAAAATTGAAAGTCAACTGCTGCGTTGACATGTATTGTTGGTATTGCTTTAATTTCACCATTTAACTAGGAAAAAATCAACTCGCTATGAAGCGGGATGGAATAGTAGTCAAATGCTGCAATATTGCATAATACGAAAGAGGCAGCTGAAACATTAAATTTTAATGGTAGCTTGCAATGGGCGAAGTTTTTACTCCTAGCCAAAAACTATGTATCTAATTAGCCCCAAATAATATACAGCATGTTTATCCATACGATATATGGTAAAGTCCAACTAATGTCTTCAATTCTTATTCAAGCACTTACGAGGAATATGCAAATGGTGGTAATAATCGTAGATCGAGCGGAAATTAGATGATTTTTATGAAATCGGCCATGGCGAATTCAGTGGTAATAGTCAAAGTCCCGAATACTCAAGTTAAACAGCACCAGAGCATTATGAATAGCATAAATAATGTATGATCCAAGCAATAAGTCGCGTGATGTCAACACAATTACTCAAACATTTCGTTATTTTAATGCCCTATATAAAATAGGAAAGCTTACTATGTTCTAAAAATGATATTATTATGTTATGTTTTCATTATTTGGTACCATTTTGTTTGTGAGGAAGGAAGATATGTGTGAAAACTAAATCATGATCCGAATTATGATTCATAAATTAGACTAGATTTCAAGATATACCTAGTGGGTACTATATTACCGTGTTAATTAATGTCTAAATATCTTATTTAGAGCATAATATACTTTCCTAATTGATATAGGGCATTAAAATAACGAAATGTTTGAGTAATTGTGTTGACATCACACGACTTATTGCTTGGATCATGCATTATATCTACTATTCATAATGATTTGGTGCTGTTCAACTTGCGCATTCGGGACTTTGACTATTACCACTGAATTCGCCATGGCCGATTTCATAAAAATCATCCAATTTCCTCTAGATCTACGCGTTACCACCATTTGCATATTCCTTGTTAGTATCATAGCCATACAGTACGATTTAGTGATTTACTGAAAGTTCCTACAAAAGTAAGTTCATAGAAGTCCTTTTGGTAGAAAATGATTCCTAGAATAGGAAAGTTCCTATGCATACAAGATTCCTAGAATTGGTAAATTCTCATACATGCGTAATTCCTAGAAGCGGAAGATTTCTATACCTATACACAGTGCCTTTCCATATTTCCGACCATTTTTCGTTACCATGTATTTTTGGAAAGGGGGCGAGGCATCATCCCCCATTA
>JAQIXX010006217.1:0-12564 GCA_034700605.1 Willowsia nigromaculata
TCAATCATATTCATCAACCATACGTTAATACCTAACGTGGTTCTAATAAAATAGTCGATTCCTGAAACGCACTGAAAATTATATGTCTGTTGGCGTTTCCTTCTGAAATATTTTATTACTTTTGATGGTTAGTTTTTCCATGAACTTTGTCCTATAATTTTATTTGCAGGAAGCATCGTAAATCAACACTGGCGAAGAACTCTTTGATGTCTATCAATTTGTACAAATTCACAACAAATTTTATACAATGCTTTTATGATGAATGTCGTATGCGTGCAACTTCTTGATTAGGCTGTTGTCTGCATGCATACAGCTACAATTGTAAATAATGAGACCAATAAAGTCAAATATACAATATTTATTTTCTCTTACAGTCATTTGTGTCATTAGCAGTTGCATTGCATTATAGGATCAAAAGGTAGTTTTGTAACTTCGTGCAGATAACGAGATAACTAGAAAGCCGACACTTTTTCAAAACATGTTTTTTTTTAGATCAAGAGACATTTCATGCTACTGGTTTTAAGAAGAGCATCATCTTCAGAATTGCCATAATGGTATATTATGAAATTTTCGTTTGCAGGAAGACTATTATAAAAACTATTGTAAAAAAGCCTTTTATGTAAACGAAAACCTTGCATTACCGGGTGTTCGTAATAATAAAACAAATTTTTTTCATAATACTGGCAGAACGTAGGAAACGGCTGGAATGAGGATTAATAAATTTGAAATTTTGGAACATATTCACTAGAACCAAAACTATTAGCCACTAACTCCAAGGCCTACTGAGGAGAACATACAATTATCAAGTTTATCTATAAATGAAGCATGATATATGAAATCCATTGAATAAATAATATTTGAAAAACAATTGCTTAATTTGCAAATTGTTTCTTGAAAATCACACAAAACTATCAGTTTAAGTTCGTGTTGTTTCTTTCAAGATTCCTCCTTTTGTGTAATTTTTTATTGCGTCAAGAAATTTTTAAGTAAATAAAGTCTATTTGTAAATACTATACCAAACGTATTAAACCACCATTTAAAATTTGCTTAACCTGCTATTTAACAGATTATCTCTTAATTTACTTGCTTAAAGTGTATCAAAGGAGACTGCAAAAGCCTTTAAATGACGTTACACTGCTGGAGTTATATAAACAATAACTTCCTTCATGCTACAAATATGCATAGATGATTCGACCATTTTAAACCTTGCAAGGAAAGAACTCATTACTCAGAACATAATAGTTGCAAAGAAGATTGAGAAGCCATCAACAAAATTGGTTCTATTGACAATCCACATCAATTGATTTCAAGGAAAGGGTTGCCTAATTCACTTCCATTCCGTAAAATTCTCCAAATCCATGTTTTTCTCGCATCTAATTAGCACATGCCAAAAACTTCTATTTACACACGTATAGTTTATAAAACTTACAAGTTAGTTGATACAGCTCTTCAAGCGAGTGGTTGGACTCCTACCACATCAAAACACAAAAATTATCATATGTTCCTAATGTTAATAATAACAGATGCAGCATAAGAACTTCTTCAACGTTTCACTGACTATGCTGTTTTGTCTGAAACAGGGGAAGCTTAGAACGTCAGATATTTTTTATCCAACTTTACATGCAGGGTTGGACAAAAGTTACAGTTTGGTTGCATTCCGACTATGAAAAGTTTGCACACAACCAGAGCGAAAAATTTAAAAAAAACACTGGTTGCATTAAGCAAAAAATAGTGAAGTTTTTAGTGTTTATTGACCTTCGGAGTTTTTACTTTTTTTATATGCAAATTTACTAATTATAAGCATATTTTATTGGGCAATCCTGTGTACTTCAAGACCGTTAGTATAAAAGTTTTTATTGACATATGCAGACAAATGGTGAGAAGAGTGTTATGCAAAAGTACATATAAATATGTACATGGAAATTCATATATTGATCCCGCATCTGCTTACTTTTTCCTAGCAATTTATAAATATCAGTTTTCCAGTAGTGAATTTTCAATGATTTTGTAATCTACTAAACTAAGTAAAAATATTATAAAATATTAATATTTTTTCCACCAAAAACATACAGTAATTGTTCATTGTGTTTTAAAAATTAGGTTGGTTTACCTACAAGCTTATAATTTAAAGGACTATAAAAGACAATTAAAGTAAAATATTTGGGTATATATAACTAATAATATTACAGGAAAATGAATGTAACAGCCATTTTGTTGGATAGTAGATTTGAAAAAAAGTTCACCATCTCCGCTTGTTTTACCTTGTCGACAAGTCAAGTGCATAAAAACTGACAAATGTTTCTCAGATGCAGATGTGCATGTTAGACTAATGATTATTAGTATCATGAGGAGTAGCAAATTCAATGATCACGTGAACACCCCGTATGGACAGATGCATGTATTTTGTGCATGAAGCGTTATTTTATACTGCATACCCATTTGATGCAACCAAGCGTGTAAGCAATGACGGTGAAAGCTATGCCATGGTCATGCTCAATGTGCAGATTACATTCATTTCTCAGTCATTGGATCCTTTTAGTGTCTACCACCAAGACAATATTCCTAATAGACATAGCTGAATAAAATGGGTGAAGATTTCTCACCCGCTAAACTAAAAAGAATTCCACCTCGTGTAGTTTATCTTCCCCCTAATCGTCATTTTTTAGGTGGAAAGAATCCACGGTAACTTACCACCTAAAAATGCGTCATTTCCTCTTAAACACTTCAACTTTCTTCTATGCTAGCCTAGCAGCAAAAGTAATATGACTTTAAAACATAATGTAATTCAATATTTAGATTGTGGTATTCTGAAATTTGAACCTTACATTACAGCAACGGTTTATCTATCAATATGCAAGCATAACATGGGTCTTATTGATTCCTAATAGAACAATGCCTTATTTGAATTCGAACAAATATAGTTACCATTAATACATAAGTCTCATTTTTTCGGTTAAATCAGTTTCAGCTTATTGCATTTTACAACTGAATATTTCATGTATTTGCATTTTAAAATTTAAGGAACGTTATGACATTTACAAAACTGCAATTTTTTCATTCACCATGCAATATATGCAGTGGAAGCTTAAAGCTTAATCATGACGGACTCAAAAAACGTAAAAATGGCAGACCATAAAAGTTTATAGAAGTTATATTAACTCAAAGGTGCTTGGGAAATAGCTGGCAGAGTTAGACCAAAAAATAATAGTCTTCCTTAAGTAGGCAATGTTATGCATGTTTTATGATCAAATCTTGTATTAACTGCTAAGATCAATCTAAAAAGTCTACAAAAATATTACAAAGCTATTTGAATACGCAAAAATATCTTTTAAAAACTAGTAAATAAAAACTGCCAATGTATGACATAAATAATGACCATATTATGGGTTTATTATTTACATTTGCACACCAGCATATTCGATGCACCTATTTCGTATATACTTAAGCATATTTTCAGGCATAGTGAATATGAATCTTGACTGGCACTAAGAAAAAGTTTAAGTTTTTAGGTGGAAGATTCCTTCTGTTGGGTGGAAAATACCCATTTTTAGGTGGTAAGTTACCGTGGATTCTTTCCACCTAAAAAATGACAATTAGGTGGAAGATAATCTATACGAGGTGGATTTCTTTTTAGTTTAGCGGGCAAGAAACTTTTTCCCTTTAATATGTACGAGGAGCTCATCATATATTTAAAAAGTACCTTGTAATTTTATATCTCGTTACAGTGTTATTATGGAAGCTTGGAAATTTGAGCATTGACAGAGTATTTATATGTATACCTACTCGACAATGAATTGGGGACCCCACTTGCATTTACTCTAAACACGAGGCTAACAAAAAACCTCATCAAATTTTTATTGAATTTGGGCCAAATTCCAATTTTCTGTATTGATCATCGTTTTGTTTTATTATATGCTAGTATGACTGAAAATGCTTACTTCAGTTTACTGGAAACAAAAAATCAAGTCTGCGGGTTTGTAAGTGTCAGTAAGTGTGAGATGAAAAAATCTTGTGCATTCGTAGAAAACTGCCCAGTTATACAAAGTAGGGCTCCTCAGACCCCGCTGTTGAACTACTGATTTATCCTAACCAATCGAAGCAATGCAGGTTAGGACCTTGTTATATATGACAACTTGTTTTTTGGAAAAGCCAAACCCTAGGAGAAGAGGGAATGATTTTTATAAAAATTAGCGCAAAAAGTGACTTAAATGTCCACTAATATTTTGATAATGATATTTTGGCTTAGTTTTAAAACTGGAGAATATGTATCATAGCTAAGTGTAAATGTCCGAAAACAGTGGGTGAAAAACCTTTGTAGTTGAGAAGCTATTATTAATTAAAACTTCTTTTAAAACATATGATAAGCTCTTCGTAAATTATATGAAAGCTCCTTCATATATGATCATGGGCAATTTTTTCCAGTTAATCTGATATATAATTTCTTGAATTGTATGGCAATACAGAGAGTAGCAATTAACAAAATATGTGTACTGTAGTATGTAATTATTACATACATACCCAACTACCGATTTTAGTTCCACAGTGCAGTTTAAGTATGCAATCTTTTGTCGTGCAATCGATTAAAAACTAACTATTTTGATTTTGTTATTTCTAATAGAAAAGCATCACAAACAGGGGGCGATCAATCCACGATAAAGCTTGTCGTTTCTATAATTAGTAACCATTTAACAGCAAATGTATGATGTTCAGTTTTTCATTATAAATTGCCACGTGTGAGCTTTAGCTTATAATAATTGATTATTATGCGAACTCAAAAGCATAACTCAATAAATCATACAGAGAGTAACAAGTATAGTTGTTCTCATGAGTTGTAGTCCGTCCACCCAAATAAATGATCTTGATTGACATGATAGTTGTTAATTTTCCCCTCTTGAAACACAAATGTTATCATAAGGAAACATTGTCCTTACTAAGTCATCAGCGATAAATAGACATGCTAAAAATCATGACATATTCTCAGGTAACTTATTACTAATTATGTTGTTTTTGTGTTGGCTAAGCTATCATAGTAGAGTTTTGGACTATCGTATGTTTTTTTAGAAAAAATTTCTTCTATAAACACAACCGTGTTTTTTTGCTAATAAATATAAACCCACTAGTTTTGTCATTTTAATATTAAGGCTGCCAACAGTATGCATACAACTTATGTTCCTTGAATAAACATTTCAATAATGAGTGAACACACAAAGTAAACTTCAGTCGTTATTTAATATTTTCCTGCTTAAACAAAAGTTTATTTACGGAGAAAGCTCGATAACAATCTATTTAATTTAGTCGTAGGTTGAAATGGTTTTAGCTCACATTTGGCTATCGTCTCACTCTGTGTCCAGGTTCTACTGTTATTGGGTAGGGTTTTTACAATCATTTTCTTTCAAAATTAAAAAAGTACTTATAATATCATCCAAAATGTTGTCACAACACATCTTTCAATTTGGAAAAATTTGCCAAAAAAGTTCATTTTTCTTCAGTACTCTTTTGAAATTTAATAAAGAAACAAAGCGACTGGACTATGTAGACCAAGTAGACAAGTACAGTAAGTTTCTCTTACGAAAATCAATTGTGCATGGCTCAATAACATTTGTTGTAGCTATTCAGGGTCTTTAACAGTTTAATAACTCGACAAAGGCGACTTTCTTCGAAAATTTTGTATTTACAGCAGTATTCATTCACCTTATAAGACCAAATTTTCAGATGCCGAGCTGTAGATTGAATTACTAAGACATAAAACTGTTTATCAACGGCATTCTACAGTTTGCTGAGCGTTACGTAACTAGACCTAATGATTTCAAGAGAAATTCTCTATTGGAAAATGTCAGCATTCTATATGTACACGCTTTTCTCCCGTCTGTTCTACTTACTCCTCCAGTCATTTTCTACGGTCTCCACTGGACGTCTCCTTGTAAACTAAGCCTCGCTGGATATTGGATATAAAAGGAATGCTCGACCAAGTGGGCATTCTCGGAGTTGAATGAAGGACACATAGAGCTAGTAGCAGCTATAGTCGTAAAAATAATTATATTTCTTGGAAACCATGTGATAATGGCATTTGGGTTTGATGTCAGCCTGTTTGTAGTTTCTGGATGGCAAGTTTTGTGTCCATTGAGCATAGCAAGATTTATTGATCTCTCTGGTGAAATTTTATTAAAGTCTCGAGAGGGACATGTATTTAAGATAGGTATGATGTACAGAAATATTCAAGTACTGGGCAGGCTTTTGAATGAGATACAACAAAAACTGTTAATGACAGTAATACTCGTTGTATGCACATTTCTGCCAGCTATTTGCACATCATCTTTGGTTCAGATCCCGTGGGTCTACAAGAATTTGGTAATGCTAGTTTTGTTTACAGTTGTAATTTTGGAGTGCTCAACGTTCAATTTAGTGGCATTGGGCGTGTTTGCCAGCTTGCATGTTAAATCTCAAACGGTATTTGAAAATTTCAAAGCAAAATTTATTGTGAATCCGGAATTATATTCACGATTTGATATCAAGTGGAAAAGAAAGTTTTATAAGTCATGCAATATGATAAAGGCTAGATATTTGCCTATTAACTATGTGGATCAGTTGACCCCTTTGAGAGGTTTAGATGTAACGAACGATCTCACAGTGCAATTTCTACTGCTCACAACTAAGTAAAAGGTTTTAAAATATCCTGATCTGTCCCACTACACTTACAGATCTCACGTAGTCAATGTTTGACTTTCCTTTCATATTGTCGATTTTAGCACACATTTTTCCTAATAATATTCCAGCTAAACTGAGGCGTGAATTTGATCTAAAAAACATTTTAAATCCCTTCCTATTTTCATACATATACACGCACAGAACAAAAGTTCATTGCCACGGGGGAAATCCTTTAAGCAGAACCCGTGTGGAGTGGGAGTAAAAAAGTGTCATTTATATTGATTCACAATATACAATATACAAATGAACATTTTATTTGCATTAGAAACATTTTCTGCAAATTAAAGGAACATTTGCAATATTATAAATGTTTCAATTATAGACAATAATAACTAATTTTTTTTACTTCTGACCCTCATGGGCTCTGCTTTCGAACTTTTTTGAAAGGCATGAAGAGTACAAAATTCAGATTTATTGGATGGGATTCTAGATTTAAAGGCAACTTAAAAGTAAAAAAAATATTAGATACAAAAGGAATACAACAAAGTTGTGCAGCTGAACCTCACGAATGCAATAAATTACTACATTGTATAGTCAAGGAACAACTATTCATTAAGATTTTCACATTAGTTCAACAAACTCTGTATTAAAAATATATCTGCTATATTTATCGCTAGAGACTTTGCTTAAGGGACACTTGAATTTAGAATGAATGAATGAATTCTATGAATTTCAGTTCGCTGCAACAAGAAACTTACTTGAGAAATCTTGGGGATATTCTGGAGATATTAGGAATAAGGAACATGTGACAGGGCTCATGAGAACAAAAATTTACATTGTCGACCTGTTGTTAGTATTGGTTGGTTCTGCCGTGTCTTGCCATTAAAATACAAGATTAACCATATCCTTCTGATTCTTTGTGGCCTTGTAAGCATGTGTGAATCTAGGAAATAATATACGCTTACTCTACAAATATAGTAAGCGATAAAAATATTCGACATGCTCACCGTCAAAAACGTCGCATCGATCAAATTTGGCCTAGGAGTACAGAGAACTTTAAGAATAGGATTTTGCTTTGAAATGACCCTTTACAGCTTATTAGAATATACATCAATTTAGTGTAACCTCAGAAATTAAAACCTATGGCATTCATATTTTTCTTTTCTGAAAAATCAACATCATATAACATGCATACATACATACATCATCAACTGTACTTATAAAACAAGTCAACACCATGATATTTAAACGTAAAAAAGGTTGTTTCAGATGGAACACTCATGCACCTACATTTAACTTATTCCGTAATTTAAATGTTTATTTATCCTAATATTGATATAATCAGATTAACTGTTTTATAACCTTCAGGATGGTACGTACCTTTATATTTAAATTATAACCGTGATAAGTTTGCTATCCAAAATGAACTATTTCTGCAGCAGCCATTATTGTAAATATAAGCTTAGCAACTTGTTTCTATTAAATCCTAAAAAGGTTATGGGTATGCTTTTAAGTTTCCACAAATATGCCACACACATATTGACTAACTTAAAATCATGGGATGTGTAGTATTAACTGGTTTTGTAAATGGTATGTGTCAAATAATGGAGTTTTCTAAGGTGTCAGGTCAACTTTTAAGTTGAGCGAGGATGCCGAATGCCTCTCCCGTCACAAAACGCCCATGCAATATCTCACTTTTTTAGAGAAGGTTCGTAAATCACAGGATCAGTGCTCGTGCAATCATGCCAAATAACCAGTTGACAAAGGGCGGATGCGGTTTTATTTTAATCACAATTAAAAAGAAGGCCAATTTTATTTACACACAAAATTTACAAGATAGGTAGGAGCCTCAATAGCCAAAAGTACAACCTCACTTGGCTGAGACAAAAGAAAGAGTGTAAAAAGTAAGAGGCAAGCGGTGGTGTTGGTGGTGGAGCTGCTCGGAAGAATCCCCAAAATCGCAGTGTGCTTTGCGGCTTGTAGAGCACAATTCACACAGAAAGTAAATGAGAAGCATGAGACAGCCACATTCTCAACTTAAATTACTCCGCGAGTAATTTGGGATATCATCTCCCTCCAATCACCGCTCACAACAAAGACAGGGTTTTGCGACAGTATGGATTTAATATAATAGGTAATAGTAATAAGCCTTAGCCTCACCAACACACTTTGAATGTTCTTTCTTCGTATTAGTTACCCTTACTTTTATTCAGAACAACTGTGAGTAAATTCTAGATATTGAAATGAATGTAGGAGTAAGCCACGGAACGTATGAATGATGTATTTGATATAGTCCTCAGGCCTCGTCCATCTCTTAACCTTGAGCTGAATGGTAGGATTTCGCATAATCTATCTCAGTTCTATAAGTTCTACAAGGACGATACCTCACAAAAACTTTGTAAACTACCAAATCCTTCAGATGTACAACTCGCTTATTCCTATGTGCCATTTTACCTTAAGTAGCCACACTTGTTGAATTGGATTGGCAATTCTGGATTTCAAGGAGATCAAGTATTCTTTCTGGCTCAGTTCTAGCAGGCTATGAATTCTTTTTAATGCACGTGTAGGTGTTTCTCTGAGAATCTGAACATGCAACAACTGACAATGTGTTATAAAAATCTTTTACAGAGTCTCCAACATCAGCAGAACACTTCTTTTTGTAATTTGAGCCTCAATGTTCTCTCAAAGTTTTACAGACCCTGTGGCCATAAGTAATAGTAAATGCTACAAAATGTGCCGCGTACATAAATAGCTATTACAGCAACTTTGATTAAAGAGTTGGTTAGAGACAAGTAGTAGTTTACTGAAGTAACATATTTTTAGATTCTTGTGTAGTTTCAATATATAGTTATAGTGCAATACTGTAAGATTATCAAACAGTATCTCTCGTTTATATGTAAAATGAATAGGCCTCTAAATAATTTTGTAAAATTTATAGAGTCATTGTTCTAACTTGATTCAAATAATTAATAGTTACTCCTTAATAAAAAATAAGAATGCTAACATACGTACTTACATCCCTTGCCTTTAGAAAAACCACAGCAGTATCTTAAGTTTTCAATAGCCCTGATATTTCACATTTGTTTGTGTTAATGCCATAACTTTCCTTTCATGTTGAAACCTGATATTTTAATGCTTGTTTCAAAGTGAAAATTATGCTTCATGTTTTATATGTGAAACTAGTATGGAGTATTTGAAGCGCATCATCGATCTAATAAGCGAAGCTTTTTTTAGCTCAACAGTGCTCACTCCCTTCGTTAAAGGTTTAAAATTAATTTTGACACATTCTACATATTCACGACTCATGA
This sequence comes from Willowsia nigromaculata, assembly GCA_034700605.1. Taxonomy (NCBI): domain Eukaryota; kingdom Metazoa; phylum Arthropoda; class Collembola; order Entomobryomorpha; family Entomobryidae; genus Willowsia; species Willowsia nigromaculata. The sequence continues at coordinate 9,954 of JAQIXX010006217.1, forward strand.
TTTAGCATGGTTTTACGCAATATTTGTTTATTCTTTCTACTTCACATCACACCATCAAACAGCATCATTGTTTACACGAAAATTACATTTAGTACTTTCCATGAAAATCTTTAAGACATCACGTTATGTACAACATAATGACATTATATAAATATTATTATTTTTAAGTAAACATACTTCAACACCTTTCTTTAAGCCATTGCTGCACTCAACTAGAGCACAGTCAATGCTTTTCAAAAATAACCAAAAAATATGTTAAAAATAGCTCAGTTCCAAGAAGGCTTACAACAAACTAAGGACGCTTAACATTTTAAAAGGGTTTTCTTCCCTGGTCAGATGCAAAGAAGAAAAACTAAATTGTGTACCACTCAAGCAAAAGCCGACAACGTGTGTCTCATGTAAGCCGAGTGTATTAGAAGGAATTCTGTCAATTTTTTTCTTTACGCAGCTTTCCTGCATGATGCTCTCAGGTCACTCTACGAGCATAACAAAATTAGCACACATCTGCGATTATTAAACAAAAATGTTTTTCTTATGGGATACTTTTACCCATACGTCATACGTCATTACATAAAACAGATTTGCAGTTATAAACGGTAGTCATCGTGAACTTCACTGCTTTCTCTTTCGCGTGCGTTTATGAAAAATGTATGTGTACTAGGATATCAGCGAAGCAAACGATCTCTAAGAAATTGTCAATAAGAATTCAGATCCTTCAGCACGAATCTCTTGTTTACACATGAACTGCTTATCAAAGATTGGGTCGCGCAAATAACTGTTTTAATTCAATAACGTTTGCAAACTGATATACAGCTTATATATAATATTCATTATTTCTAAGTGTAGACTAACCCTCTCAGGTGTTTTGTTTTTTGTGTAAACACACGGGCGCAAGTAATATTCTTTGAAACCCTTAAGCAAGATCGAGGAGTGAATTCATTCTCCTTAAAAACACTTAAAATAAGTAAGAAATATACTTGTAACGTACTCTAATTTAATTCAACAGCTCTCTTCTGCATTTTCTCAGCACGGTTTTGTCCACTTAGGATGTTAAAAATAGAGTGGGACTAATGTTTGTACGCAGTTTCTTATACCAACCTTTTTTCAGCAACCATATTACAGATTTACTTCAATTGAATTTTAAGAGGAAACTTAATTTATATTATTCCTTTATAGAAGTTTCAGATATAATTGCATGTTCTTACTTAGGCTTATACAATTTTTTACAAGGTACTTTCAAATGTACATATAATAGATTATATGTTTATAAAAAAGTTGTTGAATATCAAACGACTGAGGGCTATATAATGAAAAATTGTAAAAGAATGCACCAGGAAATAATCTTGAACTGAATTTATCTACGTTTCTTCATGGAAAAGAATGTTTTTTCTTTTCAAGCCATCTGTTTACAAAGTTACCTATTGTTTTGATAAATCTACAACAGATATATTTTGTATATTACTTATCTCAGTCATCAAAGCTTTGATAGACAGGCTGTTTAGATGTAATATAAAAAAACAGTTACAGTTTATCATAAATCTTCTACACGGTCATGGTCAGCTTAGGTGTACTTCCATTTCGCTGTTGCGTTTTGTATTTTGAAAGAAGTTCTGTGCCCGTTTTGTGGTCAATTGTCATCCCTTTGTTCTTAAGATCTACAATTCAATATATAAATAAGTATATTTTTAGATGAATAATCAACTCAAATTTTTACAGCATTCAAGAGAATACTTACATTGTATCTGGTAATCGATTTTGATTTGATTCAATAAAAGAAGACCGAGTTTCTTAAGTAATAAGTCAAGCTTCCATGTTGGTGACGCTTTACTAATAGAATTTATATTTTCGATTTGATTGGGTTTTTGCAAATTTGAATCGCATGAAACTGCAATCGAAACCAAAAAGATGACCTGCAAGAGTTCAAAATAGAATTAATGAAGTTATGATTTTGAACACCGCTAATCAAATATTGCGAATATTTACTTACAGGTGTTTTGGGGTACACATGTATCTTCTTCTCCTCATCTGAGAATAAGTCAGAAAAAATTGCTCTTCTTTTGGTATAACCGAACTTAATAACAATGCATATTATTAGAAATATGACAAAGATAAGAGTTGAAGATAACGTAGCCTTAATAATGTCCATGGTAGTCCCTGCAGGTGCGTTGCAAAATGCTTCTATTCTTTTTGGTTGACATTTTGTCTTTGTTTATACTGAAATTACTAAACTTAAGAGTTTTGAAAGTTTGATTTTGTTAGATCTCATTAAAACAGGTTTTCAATTATTATGCGCACTTAACTTTATGAATTACACAAAACGGCTGCCTTAAGGAAAGTCTACTTGAGAATAGCTTTATACTAATTGTTTACTTTTAAGTAATGCGCGGTTAACTTAGTAACAATCTCTATATGCAAAAGTTTAAAGGTCAAAAGGCATTCCAGTTTGGAAAAAAGGGAACCGCCATCGAAATAAAAAATTGTACCTCGGCAAGGGATTTTTTTGCCATCGAACTGGCATTTTTTTCGATGGCAAGATTCTTGGTACAAACGCCATCGTAGAAAAGAAATCTCCCCTCGGAAAAAACTTAGAAATATTTTTGAGCAATCCAAA
>JAQIXX010006218.1:0-12564 GCA_034700605.1 Willowsia nigromaculata
GCTATGATCCACATAGATTAAGCCGTATACACTCCGCACTGACAATTCGTGGCTTTGAAAAAATTAAGTGTTGAAAGCTTAAGAACAAATAGATAGAAATTTATTATATATATATATGAACTACATGCTCCGTTTTTGAGGACTCCACATTGCAGTTGGCGACGTCAATCTGAAGTGTTAGGGTATCAAAGTCTTTGTGTACATCTGTTACATTACGTCAAACTTTTACAGTTTTTACTGACAACTGCTGAAAAAGAAGAATAATTTTCTCTGCTTGTCATAATAATGGCCTTTATGGTTAAAGTTATTAGAAGCTTGCTCCTTATTTTTTTTCTGTAAACATTAGAGCATCAACACATATCATGCCTGCGCTGTCATTTATGATGTCAACCTCGTGGCGTTTAAGAATTTATCTTAAAATAAATTGTTTGCTTATAAAATGCCCTTCGGTGCATTTACCTTGATGGTGCTACTGTACAACTTCAAGAAACCCCTCTGACTTGGGTAGTATATGCCAACATGTGGAATTACTGTAACTGGCAGCATTAAAAAGTGGCCAGTCAAATTAGGAGAGATTAAGTCATAGATTGCTGTCAAGGACAAATGATTCGTCGGTTTACTGTCAAAAGATTCAAATCCCTTTGAATCATTTACGATTTGGTTCAGACAAAATGATTCAATATACCATTTGATTCAATATGCCTTTTGAATCAATAGGTCAAAAGATTCAATGATTGTTTGAGTCAAGGTCACTTTGAATCAAACTAAACCGAAAATCTACAAAATATAAATTCTTCAGTTACCTACCATAAATTCATATTCATTCGCATTATTCATATGCTAAATTAAACAAATGCCAGGCCCATTCGTAAAGTTAAAATTGAAACTCTTTCTTGTGCATCCTTTAAAAATTTAGTCTTTCCATTGCTTAAATTGTGATTTGAAAATTCACTAAATTTTGTGGCGAGTTTTCCCCAAATTTACTACACTAAATTACAAAATTGCTTATCTACAAGGCAGCTTACGTTGCCTGTTGACTCGCATTTGTATTATCTGAGCAAAAATTGTCATGTTAAAGTAGGATTACGTGGTATTTAAAGACAAATTTGCCGTTTTTAGGTAAAGGTACAGTATCCCATGATTTAAGAATTTGATTTTTTAACCACTATTTTATTAACTTACATGTACAGTTTTCATTGTGCTGTTATTATGTAAGGTTAGCAAAAGGGCCATACCTCATATTCTTACTCTGTGCTTCGTAAAAGCACTCCAATGCAAGTTAAAAAAACACATTTTCCCTATCGATTACGGTATTTCATTCAGTTGAGAGATGGGCCACATTGCCCAGAATGGAACACTTGACCCCAATTCAGTTAGCTTATTAGTTACTGATTAAACCCGAAGTTCAGGATTTTTTAAATGCATTCTCTTACGACACTTAAAATTGATTATTGGATTTCAATTGAATTTATTAATCGTAAGAATTTAGATTTCTGAAAACATTTTCTGTAAGCATAATCTCCAACTAATCTACTTTTATTGATGCATTATTTGTCAATATAGGGTGAGAAATTTAAACGTTACATCCAAATTTCGAAAGCATGATTTTTTGAGGTTTACATTTTTGACACGAATAATTGTACTTTAAGTAGTAATGGCAAAAGCTTCCATTATCATCAAATTAAGTTACAGATTTGTACTCCAAGCTTAATAGCGTTGTATCATGCATAACTTTTTAAAGGAAAAGGGAAGTAAATCTAAAGGCGTAGTTACGTTTTAGAAAAACGATACAAAAAAATTCAATTTGGACTTGGGTGTTACGCATGTGCTTGGTACTTGTATACTTTAACACATAAATAACGCGGAAGATTATGAATTTATAGTTGGTGACTGAAGAATTTATATTTTGTAGATTTTCGGTTTAGTTTGATTCAAAGTGATCTTGACTCAAAAAATCAGTGAATCTTTTGACCTATTGATTCAAAAGGCATATTGAATCAAATGGTATATTGAATCATTTTGTCTGAATCAAATGGTACTTGATTCAAAAGGATTTGAATCTTTTGACCGAACACGGATTCGTCAATCATCATGCGATAGAGTGCGTTGAAATTCAAGAGTGTTTTCTAATTCAAGTAGCCCTTGAAGGACTTACAATTCTCTGATTCCAGAGACATCAACTTCCACTTGCAACTCTTACGTCTCCAATTGCCCGTCCTCCCGATTCCGGTGGAGTTTCCGTAATGGACAAATTTGTTTCAATTGCTGCTAGATTAATTACTTTTCCCGGGGATAAAATACGCATTATTCATCTGGCATTAGCGACTTGACTTTTTCCCGACTGGCAGTTCGCTAATCATTACAAAATAACTTTTTCAAAGAAAGCAATATTACAGTTCCAAATTTCACGGAATCTTATGGTTACACAAGTCAACATTTCTTGTTTGCATTTTTTTGACATGAATTCAGTGTAAGTTAAAATACAATAACGCGTAATTACCTATGATGAATTTTCATTCCTCCTTCCCTCACTATTTCGTTGGGATTTTGTTTTTATAAGATACTGGACAAATTGTTTTGTGTTGACGTCGCTCATTATAAACATAACTAAGGTATTATCTTGTATTGAAGGCAGGTAGAGATTTCGCAGCTTTGAAATGTGGATACATAAGTTTTTCGATTGAATATAATGATGGGTGCATGCAAGCAGGGATCAGAAATAATTTAATAACTGTAACTAACGTTGATTAAATTTTGTCATACGTAATTTGCATTTTGGAATACAAGAAAAATAGTAGAGTTATTGGTAATTTTTGGAATCCTACTACCGCAATACGAAAGCTACCAGGACAGAGGTAATGGAGCATATATTTGTATCAAACCGGTTCTTGATTGAATGTTATATAAGGATTACCAGAGTAAGGGGAAATATGCAAGAAAATTGTGAAAATATGTATGCAAATATGCACGAAAAATCGGCAAAATAGAACATAAAATAGGACAAATTTTCGCAAATTTATACGCTATTTGCCTGAAAAATCGGCAAAATTGGACAAAGAAGATAGTACACATTTTAGCCAATTTTCTCGCTACTTGCATGAAAACTCGAAAAAACATGAGAGATTTTGCAAACTTCTATTCAATATGCACATTGATAATTATATTTCACTCCTACGATGTCGTACTACAATTCACATAAATTGTATGTTTACGTACATAAATTTGTGCAGATATAATAATACCCATGAATTTTTCATAGAAAAGTCTGTCCTATTTTAGTTAAGAAATGTTTAAAATATGACAAAAATGTCCTGAAATGTGACCAAACATGCTAAAATCGGACAAAATATTCAAAAAATCTCTAAAATATGCATGTCCTAGTACATAAGACAAAAAAGTCCAAAATGGGACAAAATATTACAAGTATGCAAGCATAAAACGATTTCTTTCTACGTGATTCGTTCTCATGTCAAAAGATTTTGTGATGGGCGGAGTAATAAGGAATAGGACAAATCTTGTTTCCTCTTACTCTGAATATTACGATCTATGAACTGGTTTCTAAGTGTTCTTTAATTTCATTCATCAAAATATATTTTTCGATAAATCACAAAATTTTGGCAATGTAAATCTGAGTGTAACACAGTCACACTTGCATTCAGTGTAAAGACAGAAATAGGCTTACTTTGCAAATTCAAAATTTATGTAGTTAGGCACTCCTGAAAATGAACGACAAGTGCTGCTTACAATTGGCAGGGCTACAGGACTTGTATGTTCTATCTGAGCTCAATTTGGTATGATCAATTTACCAATAGTTGTATGTCAACATTCAAAATGATAGGTTGCAAATGTATGTTCTCAGCAATGATTGCTAGAACAATTCAATACTTAAGTGGCATAGAATTAAGCCCCTTTACTCTACGAAATTTCCTTCACTATTATTATCGCAAAAGAAATTACTGACGCCAAAAGTATACAATAAATTACTCAGAATGGGTGGAGACCATATAAGCTTGAGTGGATGAAATTATTTTAAACGTTTGACCGCACAAATTTTTTTTCAAAACAACTACGTCACTTTAACAATATAGTATGTGTACAATTTTCATTGTTGAAATTATGCTGGAGTTCATTCAAGAAATTCAGAGATAAACCTTGTCAATTTTTTCCTTACAAAACATATATCAGGCTGCCCCTGCTAACGCTCTTTGTCCACACCGTGGGTCTGCATTACAAAAATACAACTTCATTGACATACAAGTCTCTAAACACGGCCGCCAGTGAGTTTTAATCATACACAAGTTTTCCCGAAAATTCCATCAAATCCATGATGACAATTTTGAACCCCAACCGGATGAAAGAAAAATGTGTAATGATAAATCTGCGCGAATTGAATAGGTAACATGATAACTGGCATTGGACTGAATCCTTTACGACAAATGCTCATTTTATCATGAAAGTATTTTTGCTCTAGTAAATACAAATTGATCTGTTTTATTACCTCCTTTAATTACATAGCGGGAATATGAAGTTCATATTGAAAAACATTTAATGTTATTTCATCTGGAAAGAAGTTTTCCACAAATCAAATTTCTTTTGGGCAGTCTGTTACGGATAAGGATGTGCTCTTATTTGCTCTGGTAGTATAAAGTCCTCCATTATAAGCCTGAGGGGACCCAATGGATTTGTATTTACACTTCAATGTTCTCTCATTTGATATCAATTTCGTTAAAGCTCTATAGTACCCATATCGTGATTTCACTGGCGCTCGACTTCTAATTTCAAAATTTACATGGAAACTTTTGAGAAAATTGTTGCCCGCCAAGGAAATTTACCTATGGGCAAACAAACATGTGGGCTTAAAAACTTGTTTTAAAATAAAAAGTGTTTTTTTTTCCAAAATACTCCCATTCTTTTCCTCCTTGCTGATGCTATGACATAAATCCAAAATACTTTTGACTTGAGAACCGTAGGTCGAACCGATTCAAGTGAAATATACTTCTAATTACAATTCTTACTCCGCATCGTTGACCCAAACTATATGGTACGGCCTACGTAGCTACCATAATAGCGAATGTATCTTCCAGCTGCTATTGAAATGACAGAAATATCCGGATTGAATACAGCAAGAACAAGGTACGGTGAATTTGGGATTAATTTCCTATCCTCAAACCAGAAACCCAGACAAAAATGTTAGGATTTTGGTTTTATGATATAAGAGAAAATGTGTTGTGATGACGCTACTCATTATAAATACGAATTAGGTGTAATAGTTTTATTGATAAGATCAGAATATTGCAAATTTTTTGGTGTTATTATGCACGTTAAAACATCCCAATTAGGACTCTATGTTAGCTGTAGGCAGTGTAAGTATAATCTCTATAAGTCATATTAAATCTTGGTTTGTTTAAGTTAGCTTTATTTAAGTCAGAAGGCCGATATAGAGAGATAGAATGTAGTTTAAGCATTTCCCCGGATCCGTTAGCATTTTCTACAGAAAACCAACAGTAGACTAAATCCTCCAACACAAGTTTTTGTTCTTAAATTGCCACAAAGAAAGAAACAAAGTCTCTGAAAATCCCGCTTTAAATTTAGAATGTTTTCTTGCTTTTCGGGAATTTTCATCTGGCTTAACCGCGCTTTTCTGCCTGCCAACTTTGGAATTGCTTTCAGGGGAAATTCTAATAAAATATTACCCAAGTTTTTACCTTTTCGTTGAACCAAAGATTAACGTTTAGGTTCAGATAAGCGCTCATCTTTAATGACTTCTATTAACAAATGCGGGTTTTAAAGCGCTTATTGACTGAAAACTGATTTGTTTAGAGAAAGAAGAGTTCAGTATTTATCATTAAGCAGATACAGTTCTACACATTTAGGCTTATAAGTACATCATTAAATATCATTTTATAGAATTTTAAGTTTAAAATTGCAGCTTATATTTCTCTGTTTTCACTGATACATTTTTTTTGACTTAACTATTCAAATTTTTTTACCCACTTGGTAGGTTGGTTGAATCTGACTTCATACGCTCATTCCAAATAAGAAATGAATCAGAATTCATTTCAAAGCAACTATTTTTTCATGTAAGCAAGAGACTAAAAGCCAAGGAACAATGGAGTCCGAATGACCTCTATTTAAATAATTATGCTGGCAAAAATTGACTGATTAAGGTTTTCTTTCACTTTAGTTATAATGTCACATTTTTATAACTTTATCCACATGCTGTTTTACTTAACAATTGACATGACCATAGCATAATTCATTTAGTATTGTGTGTACAGTTTAGTTGATATAATATTTAGATTCCACCATCTTCGATATTGATCAACTTTATAGCATTGAGCTTGTCCAATTATTTTTAATTAGTTCCCCACAAACTTGTTGCAGATTTTTTGAATTGCAAATTTGGAACTACACTAAATTATATATCTATTTTCCATGATGACGAATTACATTATTAGAGACATCATGAGCACACTCACTTGGCAACTACAAGTGGATTTCCGCAAGCAGACTGAGTAAAAGTGGGTTTCTCTGGATGCCTCAAGTGCTGGGCTCCTTTTATCATGATTTTGACAATTCAATTATAAAATTCATTCAACCCATAATTGGGGCCTTTTCAAAATATACTCTACCAAGAATAGTTCCGCTTTCATGACATTTTGTAAATAAATTAAGATGGATATTACTAACACATTAACCAAATGGTCATGAGGCAGGGCAGTGGATAATTAGTTTCCTTTCATTTCTACGTCTCCTTTTTATGTTCCAGTCTTCGCTATATAAAGTCTTAAGTGTGGTTTGGAACATTTAAGCATTCAATTTTTTTTCTTGTTTGCATGTTTCAGCATTTTACCTGATAGAAATATTGCACCCAATATGGCAGAATGGCCCATATGCATGAAGTAGGTTATCCTTTCTATCTGACTAGGAACCCTGTAGCATTGTCATTATTGAGTTATTTCTACTTTCAGGGCGTCTTCAATTCCATCTCTATCGGGTTAATATTTCCTTCAAATTACATAAGTGGTAATGTGGAAGTATTATTGACATGGGTTTAAAAAACTGTTCAAGCTAACTCCACTCTACTTCTAACTTTTTTATGTGCCGTTTCCCAAGTCTGCAAAGTTATATGGAACTTTCGTCCGCAGATTTTAGCATAGATGGAAAGCATAAATTTGGATCTCCATTGTTCATCCAGGTAAACACTGCCTTAATTTTTTTTATTTGGGGTTGCACATAAATTAAGTGTTGGTAAGAATATTATATGGTGAATTAGGGATGAATTTTCAACGCTCGGATTTATATTATTTGAATTTAATTTTATGAGAAATAATAACAAGCGTTTAGTGTTGACGCTGTGAACTATAAATTTTGACGTAGACATACTTGTATTTTACGTAAGATCTGCACTCCAAGTGAATGTAGTTGTAGTATTGTAAACACAAAGCTATAAGAGAATCGATTTGTTCCAGGCATTAAATATACGTGATCTCTAATTCTGAAGTCTTTACGAATTGTGTGGCAATATTCCAGTTGCTTTTTTTCTACAGGAGAATTCCGATGGTAAGCGCAATTTATTTTGGCATGGTTCTGGAAATCTTTTAACTACCAATAAGGCTTAGGACAGATGCAAAGATGATTTGTGAATTGTCTCCTGAGTCAGAAATATTTTCTCCAAAGACCAATAGTAGACCAAATCTTCTAGCACGAACGTTTGTTGTATAAGATGATTGAACAATGTAAAATAACTTTCCATGAAGCGCTCACTGTTAATTTGGATATTTTCCAGTGATTTAAAATTGTCGGTTAGCTGAATCTCACTTTTGTACTTGCCGAGATTGTAATTGATTTCAGGAAAAAATTCGATGCAGAATCATCAGCTGGAGGAAATATTATTCTGGATTTGATGTTTTGGGAAGATATTATTCATATAGAATTTCTCAAACGTCAGGCCTAGCCCCTCAACACTGGATTTTGTGCAAAATGGAAGAGTTTTCTGCTAGAAATATGGAAACGCTTTCGCCACCATGAATTTAGTTGCTTCCGGAGCTTGGTTTCGATTTTTTGTCAAATCTCCTGTGTTTTTACAGATTCTGCAAATTCTATGAATGTTCCTTCGGCATGTCTAATTCTTCTTGAAATGATTGGTTGCAAAAATTGTTAAACCTATTTTCATTCTTGCTATTTTAAATGGTTTTCCAAAGACAAAAATGTGGTTTACTGAGTTTTTCTTGTCTGTCGCCTTACGTGTTTGTTATGAAATGTCATTGTTGATCATGATGACGGTGATGGCTAAAAGGAAGTCTAAGGTCCAATTTTGATAAATATTTTGCATCAAAGTTTGGCTCTTTTTCTGGCTTGCAGGAAGTTCGCTTTTACTCTCGTCTACTGTCGACAATACTCCGTATAAACTTCACCATGAGTAATGTAAGTTAGTCTTCCGATGTCACTTATTCCTCAAATCAAGCAGTGAATGGGATTGATTTGTGAAGTTTTGCAGAGTTCACGTAACACACAATTTCCTCCTCGCACCTGAAATCTTTTTACTGATTAAGCTAATGTAAGAATGACGTCAATCAGTCTTTAATATTTTAAGAATTTGCTTTAAAGTAAATCGCACTTTTGTTTTTAGAACGCTCCTCTGTTTTTCCATTTTGCTGGTGCAATCGAATTACTTCCAAAAATTCTTCAGACTTGTGAACAATCTGTCACCTTCTGAAATTGATGGAAGTGACAGCCAAAGTCTAAGTCGCTTTTTAGATTCGATAGTGACCCGTGTCATTATAGAATCCGTCAAAAGACGTTTCTCAGTTGATACGGATTCAAAAATTATTTGAAAGGGACAATTTTTAGCACTGACGGGAGTCATTCACAACATTTTGTCCCTTCAACCATCTGCATGCTGCCAATTTTCAACTTAGCCCGCAAAAAATGTTACGTGCCTTCCAACAATGCATAAAATGTACGATTTGATACCGTTTTTCCGAAGAATTGTCTAAAGAAACCACCCTTCCAACCAACTTAATTGCTCAAAAACTTTTGAATCCGGATTAACTGAAGACAGCTGTTGATGAATTCTGATAGAAAAGGAGCTTATCTTTTTGACTAGTTATTCATTTCTTCTCATTAGATCTGGATATGAAAAATACAATTTTTTTTTGTCAAAATTGCATGATTTTAGCATACTTTTGGTATTAGTAATAATTAAAAACCGTTAGGATTGCAAGCTTCTAGTCATGCTTGAGGGTGAAAACGTGTTTAATTTGTATGGAATCAATATAAAATTAGTTAAAATTCGATAGTCGTAAATGGGACATGTTGAGACAATTTTAGCCAACATTAGAGGTAGCGGAAGCAGTGTGTATGGATCCCTTTGTGGAATTGATGGAAGTGGCAGCTTTTCAAAATCGCTTGTCAAGGTAGAAGGAAAGATAAACATACAAGAGGACAAGTGATTGGTCATGCACGTTTAAGTCCGCTGAAGTTTGAGAGCGTACCCTAACTCTAAGCCACTGACCCTGATTAATCGAAGCCAAAAGATTTTGTTAGCTTTCGCATCATACTTTGTTGAATCTTTGCATCGAAAACGTCAAAATGTACGATAAAAAGTAGGTTGTCCTTTTGATGTGAGTGGGGATTTGTATCATCGACAAATTGAGCCTTTCCAAATTAGAGTCCTTCCCGCATAAACTCAGAGCCAAAATGATGCTCAGATGTCCTAAATATTACTTCTTTTTATGATATGCCTGGAATGTGAATTAAATTTTTAATAAGTTTTAATGAACGTTTGTAATACTAATATGCATATAAAACTTACTTCAATTATTACTCCAAAAAAATCGGATTGAACTGCAATATATACAAATAAGATTCATTCTGTAATTACTAGAACTGCACTGTACAATTGCTAAATCCCCGACTTCATGCGCATAAAAGTCTTTAACTAAGATCATCAACGAGTCTTCAATTTTAAGAAGTTGCCTCCATCAAATCTATAATTGCGTTTTAAGATTCCAAGGTGCATAAATAGAGCATTAATTAGATTGTACATTTCGTTGGATGCATCCGGATGGCAGGAAAGTGTAGATATGTGCTAATTCAACGAATTTCGTATGTAGGAGATGTTACAAAATGAAAAATACAAAATGTACAAAATGCTCTCAATAAGTATTTAATAACTCACGATAAGTCATAATACCAGATTCAGAGACATTACAATGTGAGCCAATGAACAAGCAGGATATTTACGAGAAGCTAAAAAAATATGTTTTTATTTTACCTCCTGAGCCAGAGTCATCATTTATTTTCTTATAAAGCAACGAATACATCCTCCTACATGGCAATTTTTTGCATATGGGTCATGAGTTAAAAGCAGTTTTCGTTTGAAACGCTCACAGTAAAATTAAACTATCCAAGCCGAGAAAGACCTGGTGTCAATTATTGTTGCCAAAAGCGTTAGGAAATCGACACCCATTTTTTGCAAGTCTGCGCTGTCATCTATGATGCCAACCTTGTCAAATTTGTGAATTTCTTTTTATAGAAGTACCCCTTTTTTAATTTTTTTAACTTTCGTTTCACTTCGAATGTCAATAGCTTACGACTTCCAAAAATATGAATAGAATTAGAAAGGGAATCTTGCTAATATTCTTGATTAAGTTTTAGTCATTGATTCAATATAAGTTAAAATACAGTAAGACAAATTAGAAAATTATTCTCTATCCCTTAAACCTCCTTTACAATTTTGGGATTTCGTTTTTATTGGATGAGAAAGCGTCAAGTATTGACGCTACTCACAATAAATATTTATGAAGTGAAGGTTAGTATGGGTCTAGGTGGACGCCACAGACCTCCGCGAAGTTATAGTGAATGGGGAATTATTTTTACAACCAAGGAAGTGTGGGAGAAAGTTAAATATATTTCGAGTTCTGAGTCATTTTCATTTTCCCAAAGACAAAAAGTAGACAACATCTTTCAACACAGACGAATTTGCGTTTCGCTTCATCCTTTTACTTTTTTTTCAGTGTCGATAAGACTTTTACTGGATTTCTCATGTACACTTCAACTAAATTCTGAGTTTCAAATGAAATAGAGTGCAGCAGGGAACTTCCAGGCCGCATAATTCCAAAAATTTATCAATATTTTTCGTGGTGAAAAACTCGCTAAATGTGTTTGTAATACATCCATAATCGTCCAACAATGGCTCCATTTGATATGAGATAAATACATGTATTTGCTTGTTAAACAACACATTTCAAGTTGTCATACAGATTTAGGAAGACTCACAATCAATAGTGTCTTGACAGTTACCAACAACGACGGGTTATTGCCTAGAATTGTCCGCAGCGTTAATCAAGCGTTCCTTTTTTTATTTTATCAGCAAATTCATTCATTTTCACAACAACTTGTTGTTGGACTGCTGTAATGCCCAGCTTTTCCTCCATCAAGATCAACAACTTGGCGACACATTTCTCATTCCATCTTGATATCATCTTCAACTGTGAGAACACCCGCACACACGGCTACCTGCAGACATTTTCAAAGGATTTTTTATTAAGCGGACAAAATTGATGACCCTGTTGCTTAAAAAGTCTACCATTCAATGAAATTCATAACATTTTACCTTTTTGACTGCGACTAAAATTGATGTGTTTAGTTTTCGTTATTTTACGACTATGTTTTCCTTGACTTCGTCTAGTCTCTGCCATATTTAATGAATATATTGTGCGGAAAACCGGAGATTTATTGAAACCTCATGTTTTAATAATGTTGTAAATTCATGGTAGGTTGGTTGGCTGGTTCGTTCTTTCGATAGAAATAAGAAAATTATTAAAAATCATTTTACAGCTCCTAATTACCCTCATAATCCCACTGAGCACAGAACACGAATCAGTAAACCCCACCTTCGTTTTCATTTAAGTGATAACTAATGGCTCTCTAAGTATTTGAGACTTGTATGCTTTGGCAATAGCAGCAACTTCCATCGGTTCTCCAGCATGAGTCTCTATTCACTGGAAATAATAACAAGCAAAATGAAACCTATTCTATCCTTTGTTATGAAGCTCCACACATTAGATTTTTTTCCGATGCCAGATAGGCGTCATTGAATACCTCCTTCATCTCAAGACTCTTTCAATCCTATCCTTTCCACAGAGGCTCATGGAGAAGTGTGGAGAATCGATGAATAGCACTTCATTTGAAAATATGTGTAACTATGAATTTATGTCAACAAACTAAAATCAATCCAATCCAAAATTGGTAAGTAAAGAAAACTTTTCCAATAAGGTTGAATAAAGCTACTGAACAATCATTTTTTAAACGTGGGTACAAAAACCAAAATCAATTTCGATTGTGAATTGTTTCCTTCCTACCCAAAAATTCGGGGTTTATTTTATGTTAAGACTCTACATCATAGTAAATTTTAGTACTTGAGAAATCCCCTTTAAAAACATTACATTCCATAGAGACACAGAGAGAAAAATTCAAAAGTGAAAGCTTCAAAATATGATTCGTTTTAAAAGTTGACTTGGATTGCTTATAAACTACCGACAGTTGCATTTTCCGACA
>JAQIXX010006219.1:0-12561 GCA_034700605.1 Willowsia nigromaculata
AGGACAGCTTTTCCATAGGACAATCTTTCCACAGGACAAAATTTCCATAGGACAACCTTTCCATAGGACAATATTTCGATAGGACTAATTTTCCAGAGGATCACTTTTCCAGAGGACAACCTTTCCATAGGACAACTTTTCTACAGGACAGTTTTTCCAGGTATATCTAGAAGTGAAACGATCTACCAAAGTGTTGTGATGGATCTGGGTCATAAAATAACAACTATACCGATACCGAATTGCATTTGTGTTCTTGAAACGAAACAATATTTATCTTATTGTAGGCATAAAAATGCCAATAAACCAAATGCCTGCTAGAATTTTACGTGTCACTGTATTACCCAGACCCATCGCAACACTGGTAGATCGTTTCACTTCTAGATATACCTGGAAAAACTGTCCTGTAGAAAAGTTGTCCTATGGAAAGATAGTCCTCTGGAAAGGTTGTCCTCTGGAAAAGTTGTCCTCTGGAAAATTAGTCCTATGGAAATATTGTCCTATGGAAAGGTTGTCCTATGGAAATTTTGTCATGTGGAAATTTTGTCATGTGGAAAGATTGTCCTATGGAAAAGCTGTCCTCTGGAAAATCTGTCCTATGGAAAGATAGTCCTATGGAAAGGTTGTCCTATGGAAATTTTGTCCTGTGGAAAGATTGTCCTATGGAAATATTGTCCTATGGAAAGGTTGTCCTATGGAAAGATTGTCCTATGGAAAAGATGACCGGGGAAAAAGTGTCCGTGGAAAAATGTGTTGTGGAAAGATAGTCCGTAACCCCCAAACCACAGCTTCTAAAATTGCAATTATGTATTGTAAGAGAGACCAATGAGTTTCAGATGTTGCTTCCTCCTTGATTTAGAGTTTCTTTTTCCCCGAATCCACTCGACAAACGCTTTATTTTTATCTGATTGAACAAATAATAGATATATAGTTCTAAGTAAAATACAATCTGTTGCTGCTTTTTAACTGCTCAGCCATAAATACAGAAGAACAAATTGCATCTGCCTTTTTATACTAAGTCTTTGCTTAACTAACCATTTCCCGAATTCCAGATAATGCAAAGTTGAAACAAAGTCAAGCAAAACGAAGACACATTCGTCAGAGGAAGCAAAATAAAGAATGCCAATTCAGCCAGATTTATTGCGTTTAAATACAAAAATTCTTCGTATGAAAAAGCCTTTTGTATTGAAGAAGCGGAGAGAGGCCAACCAATTCTCCAACACTTAAAACCACCACAAAGTCAGAGTACAATGGCTTTGTAAACTTCAAACATTTACATCATGTTTCTATTCGTATATTTAACCAAATTTGATTCATCCTTTTTATTTGAAGCAAAAGTTTTCGACTGCCAGTGAACAAGAAGAACCGAATGATCACGTTGAAACCTCAAGTTTTGTCAATAAAAGAATCACTTACGGTTAATTGATGTAGAGTAACCAATCTTCTTTGATCAACATACATATATTTCTTCGTGTGTTGGGATGTCTACACTCTGTTTATATATTTTACCTACATTCCTAAATGTTTATTTTGTTCCCACTCAAGTTCACATTGCACTATCCACATGGGAATCCACAGTGAGAAGATAAATTTTAACTAATAACTTATGCATGAAAAAGTTTGTTTTCGTACAGTAACAGTTTTACATTAATGTTTCTCATCAAAATCTTTTAACTTAACGCAAGGTCAAGCATTTTGAAATGACCGCTTGCTTTAAATAGAATTTTAGTTGAATTCAAACAACTCCAATATGTACTTAAACTGAAAAAATATTCTACCTTGTGTGATAATTTGCCCCAATAGACTACTCATTCTATTAATAAAATTATAGTCATACATTTGAAAATTTATGCAAGCAAGGGAAAATGCTGAAATGGAAATTGCCTGAGACGGGCAACATTCATTATTTAATGTCAAGATATACAAGTTAATTAAAAATAGTTTTGTTTATATTGGTGCCTTTAAGTTGATTTTACAATATGAACTCAAAAAAGCAGATTATTTCATTCATACGTTTAAAGTTACTGAACAATGAATACATGCACAATATTTCCTTAAGAAGCATGGTCTTTTGTAATTCCCTTTTGTTATTTAAATGAAGCAAAGCTGAAAGGGAAAAAATTTCATTCTATATGAAAACAGAGTCTTAGCATAAATTCCATATAAAATGTCAAGCAATCTAAACCTATCTTATTGTTTTTCTGATTTTATTAAAGGTACTTTTCGTAACATGTTGTTGACATTTGGTGCAATTAAATGCATTAACAGTTTGCTAGTAGATATAGCTTGTAAAGAGCTAGTAATTTGTTTTCCAAGGTACCTTACCTCTTTACTAAATATTAAGTGATTGTTTACTAGTTGGCACCTGCATCTAGTAAAGAAAAAACATCATAAACACCATTAGCGCCAATAATATTTCATGAATTTTTCAAGCTATGACAGTCAAACTCACTTTCAGTATTACAGAACTGGGATGATCCACTTTTCAAGCGTCATCACAGCTACAAAAGTTTACCATCTCTACACTGTATACTTCTAATCTCACGTCTTGTATACCTTAAGTTACCCAAACATCTCTAGAACAAATTAACTTTTCATGTGTCTCTTCAGCCACTTTCTGACCTTGTCAAATTTGCGCTTATCTTGTGAAATAGTTGATGTATAAAGAAACGTAATTGAATTAACAGTTTTGTTACAACAGCATCACGAGTAACAGGCTAACACTGAACTTCCATTTAATATCAACTACCTGCTACATAATTATTTAAATCGGTTACCAAGGATAAGCATTACTTGTACAAACTTCCCTGCAAGCAACCGCTTCAAAGCATCACTAATTTAACAGTTATGATCAAACTAGTTAAACATTAATTGCCTCAACAAAAGAAAACCATGTAGCATTTACAACAGCGCCTACCGAATCCAGCTCTCTCCATCACAGGAGACTATTCAACTTTCACTCACTCAACTTTCCCCATCAAAATGACGAGCCTTCAATACTGATGCTTTCAGTTCCTGGTGGGATGTCATCGAGAGAACACATATTGCTTATTCTACGAAACAAACTCACTCTCAAGTTGAATACACTTGAGTGAATGTTTTTCTAGAGCCCAGTTGTATTTGAAAGTTTTAAAATTAAATATCTTTAAAATGTGGAGCACAACAATTTCACCGTTTTCATCTGAAACAGAGTACAATGTTGAACCTGAGTCAGTTTATTCTGCTACAGATCATTGTCCCAACATGCAAAAGTTTGGGAACGCGTATAAGGAAATTCACGGTTACACGAGTTTGATGGTTTGTTTGTTTGGAATTGTTGCTAATTTCTTAAACGTTATTGTTTTGACGAGAAAGGAAATGATTAGTCCAACGAACTATATTCTGACTGCGTTGGCCATTGCGGACCTGTTGAATATGGTGGAATATATACCGTTTGCAGTTTACATGAAATTCATTCCTGACTCGGATGATGGAAGATTGAAAAGGACATATGCGTGGGCGTTTTATGTACTCTTTCATTCCAACTTTTCTCAGGTAAATAATATGGAATTCAAACCTTTTTATAAAAATAAGAATATGGCATGACGTAGGTGCTTAAAATTCGAACAGATTATTTGAGCCAGATTTTTATCTGATAGAATGCGCTGCATATTATGTGGCAGTATTTGGGGTATCGTAAGAAGAAAAAAATTAGATGATATTACATACAAATGTGTTTATGCTGATAACAGAATTATTTATACGGCAGTATACTAGGATCCATTATATAAGCTCATCACCTTATTATGTTGTACCTAATTAACTATTTACTGAAATGAGATAAGCAATTATACTCTAAATTACAGTCTATGTTCATCTAGTAATGTCTCCGAAAAGGTTGACAACGTTTTAATTTTGCATAAAAGAAAAACATCTACCTATTCACGTCCTCGTCAATTTCTATTTTAAGTCCATTTGAAGTGTGCGCCTTTGAAATTGTGTAAATAATTTGTTTACATTTCCCCCTCCATTAAAAATGTATGATAAATATATTTACATACATAAATTTTGCTGACAATTTGTACAATCTGGTCGCAATATATAGGAATCAACCAGAGTACCAACATGTTGATAAAAATGCATAGGACGGATTTCTAATGATTTAAAATCTCTTGAAAACTCTGAACACTCGAAACTTCAAATATGTGCTCATTATAAAGCATAAATTGTTCTTTCAGCATTCCCGATTCCTTCAAGGCATTTATCATACCAGACAATGAAACTAGAGTTTGCTGCTCTCAGAAAAATAAACAACAGAGATATTACCAGCAAAACGACAAGCCAGATACTTACATTCCCACATAATTTAACAGGAAAAGTTCAATAAACATTATGCTACGTCAGGAATGCATACAATGATCAACTGAATCTTTGATTACACAAGCAACTTGATGCCAGAATCAAAAGAAACATCGAGTCTACATCCAACCAAGATTTTTCTTGCCTGTTTATATTCTGTATGCGTGAGCAAGTATACACAATTTTCCTTCCCTAGTCACCTGCGGACTGATGTCAGATGAAAGCTAAGCGCCGTGCCTACTCCTACTATAAATTTTTTCTGTTACAAACAACAACGAAATATGTTTATATCCCAAATAATTCAATTTGTGTTGTATGCAATTTCTATAAGGCTTCTCAATCAAATAATCTTGCTTTCCTACTCCAAAACACGTAGTATGTACTTAGACGCAGATTGACATTTACAGAATCACGATTCTTAGCAGGCGGTTTGTTTTTCTTTCAAAATTGAAATACTCGGAAACATTTTTGCGGAGAAATTCACAATTGGTTATGCTCAGTTGATATAAAATAACACAGCGTGGGTAGAACAACTCGGGTAGGTATTATTAGTTTAAGTAGCATCGTTGTCGGTAGCTTAGAGGTTTTACAAATGCAAACCCATTCGAGATTCTGTGCTTTGTTAGAAATTCTTAAACCAAAAGTATTGATTTTTATTGAACATGTAAATAATATATAATAAACATTCTGCTACTTCTAAATCTCAGAATTTACCTGATTTGTATGTCATCGTATATAAAGTATTGTAAAATTTTGGGCTCTTTTTACCCCAATTGCTTTGTTTGGTTTCAAAAATATTTGCTTTAAGACAGACTTGCAGATTTATACTAACTTTTTAATGTAATGCCATTAAATCTAAGAGGTTTAATAAAAAAATTAACTGCTTTTATAGATTTGTCACACCACAGCTATCTGGTTGACACTAACGTTAGCAATTTGGCGATATCTCATGGTGACTCGTCCTGTCCAATGCAAAACTCTCTGTTCCATGTACCGAGCAAAACTATCCATCGCTTTGGCATATATCATTTCACCTTTTCTCTGTCTTCCCATATTTTGCTCCTTTTCCATCACTGCAGTGCGTTCTCAAAAGAGCGAAATGGAACCCTTTTTCACCAGCCCAGAAATTTCATTGACAAACAACACCTTAAATAATACCAACTTTACAATGATTGACGATCTAGTTAATGTAACAGCGAATGAAACACTAAAATATGTTGTCAATTTGTCCACTTTGGCGAAATCATTTCCGCTTTTGAAACAAATCAACTTTTGGTTTTTCAGGTGAGTTTTGCCCCATTCGCAGTAAACATTACATCAATACAATAATTGTTGGAAATTTTTAAATTTGTGTCATTACGTTTTGCTAGTATTGTCATCAAACTGATCCCATGTGCAATACTCACAGTTGTCAGCTTTCGGCTTGTAAATTCATTGCTAGAGGCAAAGGAAAGGAAAGAGCGACTTTTTGGTAATAACCCGCAAATGGCAGCGATTTCTCCGCCACCAGACATCACTTCAAACACAGAGAATGAGTTGGGCTGTCGAACTGCGAGCTTTACACGATCAACTGGTGAAATGTGTGCTACCACAAGAACGACGAGAATGCTACTGGCCATTCTGGTGCTGTTTCTGATCACAGAGTTCCCACAAGGAATTCTCGCTCTTCTTTCAGACTTGAAGGGAGAAGAGTTTTTCAACTATTGCTACATGTCTCTATCCGATCTCATGGATTTCATGGCTCTTCTCAATTCTGGAATTAATTTTATTTTGTATTGTACAATGAGTAGCATGTTTAGAACTGCATTTTGCAGGATTTTTAAAGTACGAAGGTTTCTTGCCACTAAAGTGTTTCCATAAATGTTCATTTTATTGTGTTTGGTTGCATAATATGCAGGAAACTGAATTGATCATAAGCTAAAAAACTATTACAAGGGTATACCGGACTATCTGTTAAAAAACGTATTCACGGGACGGTGATATATTCACACAAAATTCTTTCAAATGTTTTTGTTCCTAAATATAAATAATACACATAATTTGCTTTGATGTAACTGTTGTGGGTAGCCTCTAAATACTCATAATTTACTTAATTGTTTATAGTTTATTCTGCTTTTGTTCATAATTTGGTACTTAAATGGCAGTTTCTATAAATAAGAACAGATACAGTAAGATAAAATGTGTATATTGTGAAATGTATTTTTAAAAGGTTTCAATAGCTTTTAGATAACATTGTATCTGTCTATCAACTCTACTGTTAGAGAGCATATGAGATTTATTTATGAAGGCCGTTTGAAAAAAGGGTAACCCACATTCTTGAAAGCTGTTTGTTCCAATTATTAGTGACCGTAAGTTGACAATTCCACCACAACAGATAATTTGTCATTTTATTTGGATGCGTAGATATTTTCATTGCATGTAGAACTGCTGAAACCTCACTAGCGCAGAACTAATGAAATTGGCATTTTCCTTGGCTCCACAAGTTAAATTCATCCATCCCATTCGAATTTCATTGAAAAACAATTGATTTTTCTTCTTCCTGATTCCTTTGGAAAGCAAGATTCATTAAACAGAACGTTTTATAGGGAATCTTCGGAATGTATATGAAAGTACCTTTGAGTCGTCCCAATTTTACTGAGGTATTTATATTGTAACGAAGTATTAATGTGTTTTATTCTAAAGTGCGCCCTTCTCTGAGATGAAACTGTTATTGTATATAATTGAGAGGAACATACACAAAGAATATTACCATGGAGTTGGAGTATCATAGAGTAGTAATAAAATCACAAATATTCTGAAACAAAGGTTTAAGTATTTATTGTTTGTTACTCTTGTGAATAAAATCACAAAGAACTTAGAACTTACGTAAACTTACTAAACTGTATTGAAAAACGTTTGTTTTAGATAAACGAGTTTTCTTTGAGCGTTAGATTTTGTGTATTTACAAAGAGCCTATCCTACAGAGCTGAATGTATGGCTTGCAATTTGTAATAAAAACAGCTAAAAGTTTGGAATAATTTTCCAATCTAATGAATTATGTTTTCAAAAAGTTGTTGTTCTTTAACATGTTGCTACAAAGATAAAAATAATGAAAGTTGGATTATCTATACACCGGAAATTACTTTTATAGGGTACATTAGGTAAATTTATTTCAGTGTGTACAAGTTAAATTCTTTCAAAGGAAGATATACAGATTGAATGAAAAGTTGGAATGTATCTCCTTTTGTATTAGAAGTTGTAATGATTAACTGTCGATTCTTGCTGAAGTCTACTCTGAAGACTCAAATGAATCTAAGCAAGTGCGTTTCTTGGGATTACTTTTATTGAGTTATTATGAATGTAGTTTTATAAGAGATTTTTCAGATATACTAATTCTCATATCTGGAGAACTCAAAAGTTATGCCACATGTTTGTGTACTCATGATGATACCAAAGGGCAATTTTTGAGCATAATGTTAAAATTGTTTGATGCTGCGAATATTTCTGAGAAGTAGTCGAGACATTTTAAAACAACATTGATGTTCCGTTTCTGAATCAAATCATAAAGTATATGCAATTTTTTCGTGTTTAATATAGGTATTCAAGCAAGAGTAAGGAACAGTATTTGAGTGTAATGAATACTAAATACATACTTACAGATATAAGTAAGTAGATAAACTGATTTACTAGCAGCTAGAGTATGTTTCGTATAAATTTGTAATTATAGCGCAGTTTTTGACATATTAGGCCTGTTTAAAAAAACGGATATTTGTTCACGGGCTCCAACTTGATGGTCTTGATTTTCTACAAAAATCTATGAAACAACCAATTACGGAGCACACAAATGATAACAAATCGGCTTCCTTATGTTCCTATTTTTCTTACTACTTGTTTTATATTATTAGTAAAAGTGTACCATACCTTATATGTCTTGCTCCACTGTATTTTATTGGAACTAAATTGGTAGATCAAAAATAAATATTTTAGCCATTCCTGTAATATTTTTCAGATTTTCTTTTCTTATGTTTTTACAAACTATCGTATGTTTTTTTCGTGGAGTATTAAATCATTTATGTTTACTTCCAATCAAAAAACTTATTTCACAGAAACGCTTTGCAAAAACGAATCAAGCTCTAGTTACTCGAAATTTCGGATCTTTTGAAGTTTAGATGGAAAATTGCCTGCCTCAACAAAATCCCAAATAACTTAATAAAAAATTTCCCCTGTAAACATTACAAAATATACTATACTGTTCAATGAAAGATATTTTGTTTGCAGCAATCAAGTCCCATTAATATGTTATGAAGACCACTTTCACTGCTTATTTTGGAAAGACCGTTACCGCAAAATATAAATGTTATCTTGGATTCATGTACATTGTACATATGGCGAAGCACTTGTGTGGATACCATTGCAAAATCATATATCAACATAGCATCAAAAGACCCTGGGGACCCATAGCAGTGAAAGTAGCTACAAAACGTAAACATTCTAAGTATTCCCATATTTACAATGACGGTTACATACATATTCAAAGCATTTGCAGTTGAGACCATTGGACCTTGGTGTGAAGAAGCAATGCATTAGGAAAACATTATTGGTTCAAATCTCAATCTGAAGTTATGGGACTCATGGTCAAAGCACTATTTGTACCAACAAATAAGCTTCACTATTCAACGATGAAATGCTCCTAGTATCGTGGGATCCCTTCCTCCCTCCATTCCAATGGAGGAATTTTTCATATATAAAGTTTATATTATAAACTCGTAACAATTTTTGAACCATGATTCAAATTTTGTGCAAATAGTATTTCTCTTGGCATTTGCGGAGGCCATCTACTCCAACACACCTCTAGCCAGCGTGATAATTATGTCACGCTACACTGCAACTTTTCTAGTTACTTTTGAAATATTTCGAAGTTTTGCTCATAATTATCTCATGAGTGTGATTCAGTTGGATCGTTTTAAGATACTCAGTTAGAGTAGCATGAACACATTTACAAGAGTTAAAATTTGCGTAAAAACCTATATCAAATTTTTTATTCTTTTAATGAGTGTTTCTGATATTGCCCAGTTTCTGGTGTACGTTGTAATTACATTTTTCTGGGGAATATTATTAACAGCATGGATTTGCATTCAGAGCTCCCAACAAAGTATTGGAATAATTTTCTATTGTTAATTTGTTTACAGTTTTGTAGGAGCATTCGGGTTGTCTACTGTTCTAATAAAGAGATATCGGAGTTCTCATCAAAAGTCGTTTTTGTGAATAAAACTCGAGCAAGGATGTACTCATCAAGTTCGATTGAAAATCAAATTACCATAAAGCGAGCAAACGCGGTGAGACCAGTTAACCTGACGTATGGTTTTTTGGGGTGCTGGGAAACATTTTTAGTAGAGTTCCTTTCACTTTTGATACAACTTTCACTTTGATATTTGACGCGTCACTATTATTTGGGAGAACACATGTATAATAATAACGAATGTTTATGCCCTATTTTGGCCAAGGGCAACCCAAACCCTCAATTGTATATGGGGTTACAGTAAATCTGAACTTAATTTAAGCAAATATTTCACTACCAAATGACAAGTCAATTTCTAACATGCATAAATTGCGATTGTTAAATAATTTGTTTTGCATTACCAATTTTCTTTTCTTACTCTCTCTTGTGGAAATTCATGTGAAATGAAAAAAAAACAAAGATGCTTCTAAAATAGACTTTACCTGGATGCTTGGAACCCCAAAAATAAAATACATAATATGTAGCAGTATGTATGTAGTAGTTATAACACTAAAATGTTGACTGAGAGGGTAATATGTTTCATAAAGCATACAATGCCGACTAGTTGTCACTGACATTGCGTGTGCCATCTTTGCAATGTTTTTTGCAACTTCAGCAGATCTTCTGACGTACAGAGAACGGAAGCAGCACCAGCCAAAAGTAAACAAAGATTTTTTCACGAAAAGGCTTCCCGAATAAAATATTATTGCCGTCATGAAATACTTCAGACTATAAAACTGACTTGTCCAAAAACTTTTTTAAGAGCTTTGAATGGCTTTGGAAAAGCAAATACTACCTTTTAATTTCATACACTTGTTCAAGATAACCAATTAAAAATAAACACTGCTTCTATTCCATACTTTATTATGTTGGCGGCGCTTTGGTTGTTATGGCTTCTAGAAAATGTATCTCTTTTCTTTTATCCTTGTTATTTATCCTCTTGTCTTGTGAATATTTCCATGCTTATTTTCATTCTTTGGCTCACTTTATCACACCCAATGAAACTAAAGTAGTCTACCTATGATCCAATAAACTATACCTTGATGTTTATCAAAACTGACCAACAACCAGACAATGAAAAACTTCAAATGACAGAATCCATTTTTGTCATTTTTGTATTGAATGTACATCACATATTTGTACCATTCCACATTTTAAGGTACTCCTACAAAATAGGGCGACTAATGTAGGTTTAAAATTTCGATAAGTGTTTAGCGTAGACTCATTTACATGAAATGCTTTTTCAAACGACATACTGCATGTGGAAATTGCTTGAATATACGTGATATTATAGCGGATTGAAATAAGTCGCCCCATTTCGTAGGAGTAATATACATTCATACTTATGTGAATAATTTTCGTTAGTTTCATATATTGACAAAAATATATTGAGGTAAAATACCTAAATTTTTGGGCAAAATACATTCGGGATTGTGAAAAATAATAGATTGAATTATGTGAAACCTTTCTAAAACTCTAACGTACATCAAAAAAGAATTTTATAATACCACAATTATCTATTTATTTTGAAATTGAGAACATAAAAGTTCTGTGATAAGTTTGATGGATCCATAATATTTAAATTTATAAAACACTATATCACACTATATCGATGAATAATACACAAGCCCAAGTATCTACATTTCTCATAAATACAAAAACAATTTATTATGGAAGTGTTTTATTTAATTTGCAACATAAATAATACATATAGTCTATAAAATAATCTTTTTGACAAATGACATAAATTTTAAGATTTTGTTATGGTAAGTTCTTTTCAGTCCAGGAAATGTGATATAGTGGCGGTGATGTAATCGTAACGAAGGGTTTAGTTGCTTCATAAAATATAACGTAGAACTTATTTCTTCTATATTATGTTATTTGAAATTACATGGAAGGCGACAAGCATATTACTAGCATACAAAGGAAAAGGTATATAAAGGCTTCCTCTTTTATGACGTTCCTTAATTTTGCTAATTTTTCTTAGCAAATTAGATCCAGTGACATCATATTGAATAATTTGTAACATTGTAAGGTATATCAATACATTCGCATGCATAATGGCAGGGTTTCAAGCTAAAGAATGTGCCTTTAAATTACTAGGATGAAAATTGCATTGTTTTACTCAATATCAAGACAAGTTCTCTTAAGAGGTAAGTCAATAAACGTTTTCCAGATGCTTGAGAATTTTTTTTAATTTTAAAGCTTTTACTTATTAAATGTTCTTAAAACCAACTTACCAAACAATATTCCAGGAAAGACTGATATCAAAATAGAAACTTGATTCTGCTTTCGTTGAAACTCGTTGAAGCTCTATAAGCCAGCCCGATAACAACACAGAGGAAGCAAAAAGTTCACAAGGTAGCCACTGCGATCCAAAAATCCTATTTCATGACAAACTCTTTGCTCGATTGAGGATTGCACTATAGCAAGTGGCATATGATTGTTTTGGAGACGTAAGAAATAACTGGAATCGTAGAGTATAAGTAAGTTTTGTTTCAGATTACATGGCTTTAGAATTGGATTAGTGCAAACGAATGATTTTAAATGGCTCAGAGATCACTGCAAGGGTGAAAGTGCAAAGTCTCTTCATAGTATAAACTTACATGCCATTTTTGAATAATTTCATATGATTTCAGGCTAATATGACGTATCAAAATGCAATCCAGAATACATTTTGTACTTGTGAATTAGGATGGCGTCATTTTGATTTTTAAAACCAACCAAATGAAGGGAAAAAGTCATTACGAAAGCATGATATGATGGCTCATATGTATGTAAATAAATAATTGAGTTTTAAAGGTAAAATTAAAGGACTAGTTTAAAAGTATCTATGTAGTTGATGCTTAAATAAATATAACAGTTGTTTTGAATTATATAAAATTCTACACCGCTTCTTCTACGATATTATCATTTCTCTGGTTCCTTTGGCGTCTACCAAAATGATTTGTGATCATTCCTCTGCCCAT
>JAQIXX010006220.1:0-12554 GCA_034700605.1 Willowsia nigromaculata
CAAAGGTCACGAGGTCATATATATATCTCGAGAACCGCTTGACCGATTTAAACCAAATTTGGTATGCAAGTTCCTTAGGTCAGGTTGGGTACTTTTAAGTGGGGGTTATGAGCACATGGCCATCATAATGATCATATTTCGTCAGTTGACTCCCTCTGACCAAATTTCGTCACTTATGTGAACAGATTCATCTACGTTATTTTGCTCATGCTTTGTCATGACTAGTTGTTTTTAGTTTTACTTCTTGACAAATTCTTAATATATACTTAATAATACGATCATAGCTACACTAACATCAAAACACGAATCATATTGAAACTTTTGAAAATTTGATAACATGATTAAGATCATACCAATTTATACAATGTGCTACATGATTCCAAAGAGTAACTTTTGCTCTACAAGACTTTAATAATTAACTTTTTACATGAGTTTTGGTCCTACAAACTAGTATTCTTGTTTATGGTTCAAAAAGTAAATATTCAGGTTGTTGTATTGATTTGAGTAATTTGAAATTTGTTTTCCACCTATAATTGACGCACACAAGAACCTTTTGATTTTTTTTTTGTTTCTTGGAACCAGCTTGTTCATAAACCGGCCATATTCGACATTATTTATGAATTTTATGTACATAATTCAGCTTACGGTTACATCATCAAATCTCTTGATTGCAAATCTGAAAATACTCTTGGTATTCTAACGTTCTTTAAAATAAACGGAATGTATACATGTTTCATTAGATGTTACCAATGAAGCAAGTGCAAAAAAACTGTTTGCAACTATAGTATTTCTAAATGATTGTGACTGAGATGAGCTTCGCATCCAAAAGTTATTGTCCTCAGTTGAGAAATATACTGTTTTGTTAAAAACTTTCACAAACGGAAACTGTACAACACATACGGTTTGAAAACGATGTGGGAGCAAAGTTTTTCCCAGCATTGAATTAAATGTGAGGGATTCATGTGCTACTCTTTGGTTGTAATGAATCTCCTGTGTACGTTTATTCTTTATAAGGATGTTTGGTGTGTGTTTATGCGATGTATTTGTGTTGGCTTTTGTGTGAATGCAAATGCAGGAAAGGAACATAATACAATTTTTAAGAAAACTCACATAAAGAGTTGACCACGATTCATGAATATGTTTTGGCGCATCCTCAAAAGAATGCGAAAAGTGAAACGTACACTCCTCAAACGTATGGACTAAATCAGATAGACAATCTTTTAAAAATAAGGAAAACGCTAAAAGGGCAATTCTATAATAATTCAATTGGGGTTTCAAAATTTTCATTTTAAACCGCACGCTCATACGTAGCTCTTGAACGGCACTGCAAGTAAATGTCAACTGTATAACTCTACCCTTTTTTAAACCTGCTTTTAAAATGAGATCCCTACTATAGCAAATGTGGATATTTAAAAGTGCATTTAAATTTTTTCATAGGAGTATTATTAAATATGAATCAAAATGTCATATTACAATAAGTATTTCAAGAAAATTTATGCTGTGATGAGGTGCTGTTGTTATTGTTCAATCTATTGTTTAGCAATAAAATAACATTAATAATAAAGAAGTGGAGAATAAAGACAAAAATGTATTATGCTTTTTGCTTAAAAATGTGTTTTAAATGCAAAAGTGCTTGACAGATCAAATTTTTAAATAAATTTACAAAGGCTATTCAATTTCATTGTTTCATCCGTAGTGGTCTTTTTTATTCTGGAGTGGTTGTAACTTTGTCAAGTCAATATTGATTTTGCTTTACATAACTCTGAATATGTAAGTGATTCCTGTATTTAATAGTTTTGAAACTTTTCATTGGGCCATGGGTTTGTGCTTTCATGCTTTCTGTAGTGAAAGTTGAAAAGAAGGAAGAACAGATGAAACAAAGCATACTACAAGAATACTACCAGTAATTTATAATCTAACTTGTATTCAGATTTGCTGCACTAAGGATAATAAGTAGATTATTGTTTAGCATTGTCAACTTGTTTGCAATTCTTATTAGGTGTCGTGTCTCTTTCAATTTGAAAGTTTCAAATATTGTTTTCTTAAGAAAGGGGTTACTTAAAAGTAGATTTCCTTCCCATTTAAACATTTAAACAAGCAAATATGATTGTATTGGAGCAAAAAAACATACAAAATCTATTTACATCGGCATTTTGCTGTATTTTTGTGAAATTTGAGACCAATTTTATACTTCCAACTCTGGTATTTTTTAAAGGCAGAAAGTTCAGATGCAATAGTCCATCATTAGTAGCAGATTATATCAGTAGCTATAAATACCAGAGTGATAGTACTGGTTGAACGGGACTGCTAAAATGCTTAAATATCGTAATACGACTATTTCTCAAGAATATTATTAAGAATAAGTTCGTTCTTTCCAAATTCCTTCTTGATTTGCTCAAATTTACTTGAATCGACTGCTTTAATATACCATCTTGTAAGATTGTAAACATTTTATGCTAAGGAAAATACATTGATTCCCAGCTTTGCAGCCAATTTGCAGCTTGTGACTTAACACATTATTAGCTAACCTACTTATTTAACTGTATTGTGATTTCCATTCATGCAAGGTTAAATCGTTCCAGTGAAATTTTGTCTTATGGATAAGGTTGTCTTAAGAAATGTTGTCTTAAGGATAGTCAAGCATTTCACTTTTTCAATTTTGTTTGAATGATGATTATCGAATCCGTCAGAATTAAGCCCAACATCTAGAGAAATTCAATACGTAAAAAAATCTCATCCTAGTTATTAGTATTGTTGTTTTTATTAGTAAATTACCGAGCTGAAACCGTAAAGAAACGACAAGACAATGCAATCGGCTCTAATTCCACCCCACTTCTAAATTGTACAGCTCCCATTTGTGTTTCTAGCAAATCAAGTTTTCCGATAATTTCATCATAACCGCAAATCATTGTGCTCAATCGGTTTATCGACGCAATGTCATGGTTGGCCACGCTTTTTGAGTGGTGGATCTCAAGAGCCTCCTGCATTTGCCATTTCAATTATATTTTTATATATCCTTATGTGCATTTTAAAGTCAACGCTCGTTTCCAGTTATCACAAACATCTTCACTAATTTGATTTACTTGACCATGAAAGTAGTACGGTAGAAATAAGAACAAATAAGTGTTAAATAAAGCCCAATTCCCAATATCTTAGTGGATACTTCAGCTTGAAACGTTTTAAGTTCAAAAACTAGTAAATTGAAACGTAGTACATGAGCAGTTTTAAAACTGATTCCAACTGTGTAGTGATTTATTAACTATCCATGAGCTCAACGACTTCAAAATATTGTATCTTTATGATTGGATATACGATGACAACATATTTGTCGAAGCGATAGCCTCTTTTCCGTTCATATGAATGTTATATGAATGAATCATAAATATCATAATCAATCATAATCTTTACATTTAAACTTATCTGCAATTTGTCTGAAATTTTCTACATAAAATTTCCACTCCCGTATGCCTCAAGAACTTTTTTATGACATTTTTAGTTCTTAAGTTTCAGGAGGGTTATTTCGTTTAGTACGATATGAATTAAGTTTTCACTTTGTGCAGTGTATTTGGCGCTTATAATCTCTTTCCACTTTACGACTTTAATAAACATATGTACAACGTTTGTTTTGTAAACCAATGAGAGTCAAATTAGAAATCTTTTAATGTGACTAAAACATTTACAACATACGCTAACACACTGCTAATGTACGATACACAAAAATCTTTGTCAATAATGATAACAAGTTCTGACATTTTAACCTGGATTGGTTTACAGCTTTTTACTACCTTTGTCAAATATTGCAATGGATACCTCTTAAAACCGTCTGCACTGAAAGAACGTTTAGTACAAGTGAAGTTTACGATTTGGTGTTTACTCCAAACCAATTCTCTTTTCCAACTTACTATTTGGATTTCACTCAATTTTCCTATTAGTAGTGTAATGAAAAAAGAAAATTGTAAAAGCAGAAGCACTACACCTGTTATAACCGTTGCAATCGAAAACACATACAAATTACGTTTTCTCCACCCTAGTACAATACCATTTATTCCAATCACAATCACAAAGAATGTTATAAGTAAGTACGTCTCAGCGAGAAAGGCACAAAAGTCTTGAATCAAAGTCCAAGATACAGAAAACCTTTTGAATTTAGATATGCATGATGTATTTCGTGGAGTTAAACATGAAAGCTGCAATTCCTTCTGAGACAAAATTGTATACCATCCAAACGACACTACTACTAGTGTAAATGTTCTTAAATTCATAAACACCAAGTGACATCCGACTATGTAAAGTAATAGTCTGATTCCAATGTACACAAATTGCCCCATAATACTCTCAATATGAAGTATTTTGCTCCATAAGTAAAATATATCAATATTAGTCCCAACTACAATAAATGGAATCAAAAAAGTTGAAGAAAAGTATGAGAGGACAAGTAAGACCACCGCTAATCCAAAGTAATCATTCCTTTTGGTAAGTCCATCCCAAATCATCGTAAATATTGTTTTAAGAGTTGGATTTATACTAATTTTATCGCTAGATTCACTCCATGATAAATCAAGCATATGATTAGTATATTCAACAAGATTTTTTCCGTACTTTATCAGTAAAAAGTCAAATGAAAGGGACAGTTGAACATGTAAGCAAAGAAGTTCAGTAAGTGTCACTTCGTGAATTTTGATTGCATTTGTAACAAAAACGCAGAAAAATACAAGTCCGTGACTCAGCGGAATTAGTATGCACACCAAAATGATAAATATTAGAAGGTAGTATTTGTACTGCCGGCTCCCAGATTTCGACAAATTATATTCAAAACGTTGTTGAGTACTGTTCCAGGATATTATATACGGTATAGGAAATATAGTTCCACAGATTTCGTTGAGCTGAAAAGCTAACAAAACAAGAGGAGACGGCATGATTTACGTGTAGATGATATATATCTCTAAATGACTTTCTCAAATATTATAAAAATTGTCATTAACTAAGCAAGTTGGGGAATGGAAATGCCTAATTAAATTATTGTTTAGCACCAGTAAGTCATACGCTCCAAAAAATTGTACAATGTAGGTTTATGCTTTATTCTTTAACTTATCATTTTTAACATGCAAAATTTTTTGTGTGTAAAGGGTTACCATGAATAAAAATCCATTAAAATATTTAATAAGATACTATAGATTAGCATAAAAAATATTCAAATTTATTTTAACTTTGAGCCTTGTCATAATTTAAATGCCTTAATTTAAGATTGTTTTTCGGAAATAGGAACTAATAATAATTTGGATGTTTTACATCCAGCAATATTAAAAGGAAACGGATATTTAAAATTTCAGAACAAATGTTTATTTTTGTCATATAATTTTATTTTAAACCCCGATAAGGTTTGTAATATACATACATATGCATATTTTTAAAGAAATCCAATAATTTTATGTGTAGATAAAGTGTATTTAAATACATGGCATCTGGTGACTTCCTTTCACGGCAGGCTTTTAATTTAAAATCCCAAAGAAAAAATGGTTTGGTTTTAACGTATACATTTTTTAAAGGCATATACATTTTCGTCATCCAAAACGTCAGGATTCGTAACCTTCATTTACCGGTTTTGGCTCTTAAAGCTGAAAAATAGCAAATGGGTGACGATTCCGAAAATTTAGGTTGATGAATCCGGACGTTAAAAAATGAATGAAATTTTTTTTAAACAGTTTTTTGATGCAAAGTCATTTATAATTGTAAATGTCATACAAATTACTTAAACAAAAGCTCAAATAATTATTCATGTTGCAAAACTTTTGCATTATTTTTACAGTCAATCTACCACTAAGAGATTCTG
Source organism: Willowsia nigromaculata (assembly GCA_034700605.1). Classification (NCBI taxonomy): domain Eukaryota; kingdom Metazoa; phylum Arthropoda; class Collembola; order Entomobryomorpha; family Entomobryidae; genus Willowsia; species Willowsia nigromaculata. The sequence goes on from JAQIXX010006220.1 coordinate 5,831, forward strand.
GGAGTAAAGTGGCCTTCTCACGTTCTACTGCTATTCCAAGACAATGATTACAAAGGTAATTCTTCGTGTACTCCGAACCAAACGTAAACGCACAATAATAATCCGAAAACTGCACTATTTTTAAGGGAGTTTTCTTCTTTATCCTCCAGTCACATTTCAATACTTCTTCAGAAGTATTGATCTTCTCCAAAGCAAATACGTCTTCCTAAAACTATTTCTACACGTTCTAAATCACCATCCGCCGCTGCCATTTTTTATGCTTCTCTGCCAACAGTTTACTCTCAAATGAAAGTCTAACAAATAAATAATGCCTGAAAGCATTTTCTAACTCTGTGTACGTGTGTAGGTATGCACTCATGCCTTTTCCAATACGCAATTTGCCTGATATTTCCAAATTTGCAAAAATGCCTGATATGAGCCCAAAAAAGTGACTTAATGTCTATAATTATTTTGTGAAGATTAAGATATTTTGACGCAGTTTGAAAACTGGAAAAAGTGTGTAATACCTAAGTGTAAATGTCTGAAAAAACAGTGGGTGAAAAACCTTAATAGTTAAGTAGTCATTGATAATTAAAGTTCTTTTAAAATATATGAAACCTATATGACCTATAATATATGAGTTCATTATAAACCAATAATGCTATTTGAAATTTTGTTTGATTGTGTGTATTAGTGGGCAATTAAATAAAGACTTCGTCTATAATACTATACTCACATCATGATTGCATGAGTTTCATGTGACTGTGTTCATTCGTGAAAGATTCATGGCTATATATTGTGGAAATGAAAACGCAAACCAGAAAAACTGCCATGAAAACTAAGTAGCCACTCTAAAGCATTTCTTCTTCCTCCACCCGCCTCCCACTTTTACAATGCCATGCTCACGCTTCACTTATCAGTTTTGGTTTGTGTAATGATAACTGTGTAGGTAAGAACTAAGCCCAACATCTAGAAAAGAAATATCTTTATCACGCTCGAAAATTTCACTAAATCCATATCATAATATTTTAATATGTGCTTACGGAGCTAATGAATCCGTACGTAACTGTAAAGAAACGGCACGATAATGCAAGTGGCTCCTGTTCAAATTCATTCCTAATCTGGACAATACCCACTTTCCGTTCCAATTTTGCAACCGTTTCCACAGTTTCATCACATCTACAAAAGGTTGTGCCAAATTGCAATTTCTTTGCATCAGTTGAATCATCAAGTCGGTGAGCCTCTTGAGTTTGCCATTCCAAAACAGTTTTTCTCACAGAGTGATGGAATTCCGATGCGATCCCCCAGAAAACTGAGATGATGACAAATTGTGTCATCACAGAGATTGGAGCCTCGTAGAAAAAGCCACTGAAGATTATCACAGGAAATCGACAATTGTATCCCATCACAAACAAGTAATAAAATAAAATCTGATTCCCTAAAATCCCATTGATTTTCCCCATCTTTTCATGCAAATTTCTATACAGTTTTAAGCACTCATAAAAATTGCGTTTTTTCATTTCCCGTTTGAACTCCAACTGCATCATCGTTAGGGAACATGCCGCCACCAAAAGCTGCATATAAGATGCAACTGTGAAACTTACCGCGTGCCATATGACGCCATGCCAGACTACAGCTTTGATTTTAGAGATTTGTGCAGTTTCGTGAGTATATGTAAAATATAATGAGATGTGATATGTATGTTGAAAGAGAGCTGCCATAACAAGTAAGATGACAGGTATGCAGGAAATGCGTGTCAAAATGTTACAATTTTGACGCATGAAATGTTTAGGAGGAATGAATGTTGTAATTGAAAGGAGTTCAAGTACATTAGCTTGTTGAAACCATAGTTGTTTTATGAACAGTATTACAAGCGTTGTCACTCCAAAATTGCTCACGGCAAAAAACCCGGCGCTGAGGAAGGAAGCGTCCAGGTTTTGAAGCAATGAGTTTGAGTCCAATTGGAAGTAGATAAGATTGTAAATGGCAATTATGTGGAAGACACGACACACAATCTGAGAGGATAATAAAAATATAATTGAAAATTTAATTTTCATAAGTATGTAGCTTTACAAATGTTTCCAAAATCTAAAATAATCTTACTTTATGCAAAATGTAAGATCGCAAAATAAAAGATCTACTTTTCTCATCCCATTTGACCCGGAATGGAACCATGCATAAAAGAAAGCTGAAATTGTAGAAGTGTGAAAGCAGGGAAGAGGGAATAATCACACCTATTTGTTCAGGATAAGGTTTCGCGTTCGGGAGTAAGTCTTGAGTTTGTATTTTCTTCATTCTTTTCGATTTTCTCATAAATTACCTACTTTTCACTACAAGCTTGCAGACTCCACTGATGAGTGAGTGTGGACTTCGACTTAATGGACAACTGAGCTGATAGAACAACCAATTAGGTTATGAAGTTGTCAAGTTAATTTTGTAGATTATTCTGTCAGGGTGGGTGTGGATATTTCAATCAATATACTCGTTATCATAATAATATGATTTAATGATTTTCAGTAATTTGATGCATTTGCATTAACTCTATTTGCAGTTCTAGAAGCCTGGCATGATTTTCATGAGACAAAGAACGAGAGACACGCAGACGAGTAAGTGGAAGCCTGAAGAAACGAACGGGAACGTGAAGGCAGCCGCCGAGCCGCGAGCTCAGGCTGAGATGCAATGACTTCCTTCAAATCAGATGTTCTTGCTTACAAACAGAGCTCACAGCAAAGTAGATATTTAGTATTTTTATAGATTGGTTTGTTAATAGAGTGACTTTAGCCATTTAATTTCTTGCAGTTTTAAAACAATAAGCGAAATTAAATCGGTTTTTAATGTGAATCCAAAGGTGGCATACGAAACTGTTGATCGTGACATGGCAGCTCAGCAGCCTACATTCAACATTTAAGGTTCCACTTTGTCATTTGAATTTTTAGGTCATAAAAATTACAATTTTGGGTAGCTTTTTAAAAAGTTAAGAACACTTTGCAAATTACGTTTTTTGAATTTCAGAAGTGTGAAATTGGCATTGACGGAAAAAATTAAGATGGATGATTACTTTGCGGAAGAGAATCTGGATGAAATTCCGGTGTATACAAGGTTTCTACTTGGCAGTGAAAATGAGAGTTCTCACCATGAGGTGGAGTGGGTGGAAGATGATCCATTATCAATAGATCAGGATCCATTGGAGATTTCCCCAGTCCTCCCAGTTGTGGTGAAAGCAGTTAGCCACAGGAAGAATCAGCGAGGACTTCCTTCCGTGCCACAAAAACAAGTACCAGCGACAACTAAAGCTACTCCAAAAACTCCTCAGATTCCAAGTCAAAGTCGACCTGCGCCTCCTCCTGCTGTGAAATCGTTAATCCCGCCGAAATATAGGAATATGTCGCATGCAGACTTCATTAAGGAAATGGAGCAAAGTATTGATGACATTGTGACGGAGGCGATTGCAGTGATTGGAAAGGATCCGAAGGAATACCACCCAGTTTACCTGAGGATTTTCAAGTACATCACTATTGGTCACCAACTTGGCTACATTGTGGGCGATACTAAGAAGATTTGGAAGGGATTCCTCAACTTTGCAGAGCGTCAATTCAAACGATCTCTGAAGACGCCCATGCTGTTCAAAGGAGAGAGGTCAGCTTACGCAACTTATCTTCTGGCGAAAAAGCTGGAAGATGGTGTCGCTGTCCCGAAGAGAACCGAGAGTGAAAGGCGGAGAATTTTCAGGGAACTGGAGGGCAAGGCCAAGAGAATCAGAGATGAGTGGAACCTCAAGGCAAAGAGTGGAGATAACATTCAAGAAGATTTGGAGACAAGGCTGAAATTTTTTAATGAGTGCAAAATGATAACCCATCCAGTAGACTGTATAAAAATGAACAATTTATGGGCCAAGTTCCTTAGTAAAGAAGGGTTCTCAACAAGAAAGATGGGCAAAGCAACGAAGAAGAAAACTATTGATGATAACGATGGCAGTGATCCCGAGGTGGTTGAGGTTCCAGTCGAAAGCCGTGGTGATGTAGAAGTAAAAGAGGAACCTTGTCAAAGTCTGAGGCGGTTTATTGTCAAAGTTATTGTGGCCCCTCCTGCTTCAAGTTTATCAAGTACTCCAGCAAATGAGCCTTCTATAAATGTTCCTACTCTTCCAATGTCTCCTGAGCCTCAAAATGCGTCGGATCCTCCGTCTCCATGCCACTCTTCAGCACCTCCATCACCTCCACGTAGTCCTTCCCCAGTGATTGAGAAGGTCGCATCTCCTTCAAAGAAACGAAAATCAGCACCTGAACACTCCAATGATAGTGAAACTCCACCTGTTAAGCTGTCCAGAACTCCAGAACATAGACCACTCAAGAAGCAGACAAAACTTGGATTAGCAAGAAGAAAGATCTTACTGAAAAAGAACTTTTCCCAGATTGCCAAGAAACCACTGACAAGCTCAAATATACTTTTGAAAAAGCGTAAGCTAATGGGGAATGCTGCATCCACCAGCAAGGAGTCGGTTCTAGCGAGGCAACTAAAATTGGAAAAGATGCTAAACCAACCAACCAAGTTGTTACTTGCCAAAAAGAAGAAGAAAATCCAAAAGAAAGTTGGTCTCCAAGAAAGCGAGTGTAGTAAGGAAGTTGACACGAAATTAGCAAAGGAACCATCTCCATCTAAGCCAAAAATCAAGAAAAAGATCTCTCTTAAAAAGACAGCAATCAAACCCAACAGTAAAACTAATCAACCATCGGCTTCAAGCGTCTTGCTGAAAAATCGGAAGAAACGAAATGCTATCACGCAACTTCAGAAAAAAGGGAAAGAAGAATTGCAAATTAGAGTAGAGAAAATGATTGATCGAAAATCCAGAAATATTAAACATAAAAAGGAGAAAAAGGTTTTGTCCCGCGAAGAAATATTAGCAAGAAAAGCAAGATGTAGAGAAACTTGGAATTATTACGGAAGGTTCCGAAAGTTTCGTACCTGCTGTCCTATCTGCGAGGAGCCACTTACAATAGGAACTTTAGGCAAACATATCAAGAAAATACATGAGATCATTGAGGATGGAGATTTGTGGACCTGTCCTGTTCCAGGCTGTAAAATAAGGAATTTGACTCATCGGGACACGTGGTTGGGTCACATAGATTCAAAACACAAAGGGAAAGTTAATATGGAGGAGTTAATGGAAATGGCGCAAAGAGTTAATACCAAAGTTGACTGGAAGACGCTGGAAGTTAAGGTGAGAATTGAATTTTAATTGATTGATAAAGAAGAATTTTTTAAAACTAATTATGAAATTCTGATTAAATTCAAAATACCTGTGTGTACAGTTCCCACAAGGAAGGACTTTCAGATTAGACAAGCCTCAAGGTCACGGCTTACCTGGACGAAAAGGAGGAAGAGTAAAACCAAAAGTCCAAAACCAAACCCAACCAAAGCCAACTTTTGAGAGAGTCACTGAAATAAGTCGTTCTGGTAAAGATGGCCGTGCCCGACAAGCTTGTGACGAATGTGGTCAGTGGTACTGCATCAGATATTTGCCTGTGCACAAAGACATCGTGCACAATCCAGACAGGCATCGGAGCGTGTGCCCCATTTGTTCAAAGTCATTTAATTACTCGAGCAATCTCTGGCATCACTACTGTGATAAGCACTTGAGTACATCACTAGATTTTCTTGATCCCATCCCTTTGGAACGAAGGTTGGGCCAGTTGCGTGTGTCGAGCAAAAGGGGTCGCAAAAGATTAGACCAGTCGTCTACATGTGAGCTCTGTGGGAAAACGTTTTCGGCTCCGCTTGGAAGGCGTCGACACATGCTCCAAATTCATGGACAAGGTGAAGCGCAGACTTTTCCTTGTCCTCAGTGCCCAAAAACGTACAAAGTGAAGGATGTCTTAGATACTCACATCCGAACAGATCATGAAGGTGTTGGTACATGTCGTCACTGTGGAAGGAAGCATCAATCCAAGGGAAAGTTATGGAGACACTTGGTAAGTGTTTGCATTTTCTTTTAGTTTAATGGTTTTCTGAACCGTTTTCTGTCATTTTCCATAGATGGATGTCCACCACCTGTCCGCGTCTGAAGCCGCTGCGGAAAGCAATGTTTCATTTCTGCCGTGTCCATACTGCGGGGAAGAGCTGCTTCAGGGTCGTCAAATAAACAGCCATGTGAAAGCACAGCACCCCGAAAACTTTGAGGAGTTTAACCTCTCAAATATCCAGCTTAGCCTCCCAAATACCCCTTTACCGAATTCCGAGTTAGTCTTATCCAATAATGAGAGACGAAAATTATTAAAACGTGAGATGCGAAGAAGATTCAGAGAGGAGGGAATCGGCCCCGCATGGATAGCTAGAGAACAATCCTATGCCCCTGCCGAAAAATTTCCCTGTCCAGAATGTGGAAAGGAGTACCACCGGAAACGACTATATTTCCATAGAAAATCTGTTCATGGGATAATCGGTGACCTTAGCACCAGTGGCACCGTAACCTGTCCCGTTGAGGGTTGTACTCTCATGCTGAACTCAGAGAAGAATATGAGGCGACACGCAAGAATTACACATATAGATCACATAAAGGATAAAGTTATTGAGAAGAAAGTTTTGAAGATTGTGGAGGAAACGGAGCTGTACACAACTCATCTTTGTATCCTGTGTAATACCTATCATTATTCGATGATGGAGGCTTTTGTTCACATTGCAGCTAAACATCCTCATGTATTCTCAGATACGAATGTTAATAGTGAACCTGCACCTTTTACTGCCCCTT
>JAQIXX010006221.1:0-12549 GCA_034700605.1 Willowsia nigromaculata
CGCTTATCAGAACGAATTAGAAATTACCCTCTACAAGCAATCGTTTTATCGATTGATCTTAGAATCAGGCTTTATTTCGACAAAAGAACAATACTTTATTCAGTTGGATCCGCACTTTGCTCAAACTGATGACATAACATCCACTCGAACAGAGGACTACCAGATCGTATGGAGAATCAGAGGAAACGATATAATTAAAAAGAAAACTCCATCAAGTTTTATAAATCACTTTGCGCTCTGTAAAAACCAATTATGGCAACAACCAAAACCTTATGGAGCTCCAAAGCTGGACTTTAAGCACCCTCAAGATACTCTTGCACATGTAATTGTTTCACTTTGGATGCACGTATTTCGAAATTTCACACTCACATTTCATACAGGCTTTCCATGTGTACAGGGTATGCATAGCATTCGTGCATTACCATCATACTATAGATATAAGTTTCTTTATCAACCCCGAATAGACATTGAAACTCATCCAAGAAGCAATTCAAGATTTCATCTGTTTTCAGTACCAGATATTGTCAATGAGTTGAGATTTGTAAGCTGTGGAGGAGAAAATGGTATCAATGGTGTGATGTTTGGAGAGCTTACAAATGTTTATCACGTCTACGTATGGTATTGCTTATTGCTCGCCATCTTGATGGTATCAATTTTTGTAAACATCAGTGCAAGATCAAAATTTGTAGATTTAGAACACCAAATATTAATGACAATTAAATGTTTACTAGAGCAAGGCAACCCGTTTAGTGATAAGTTGGCAAACCTAAAAAGAATCCGAATCGTCATAATCACTTACATGTTAGCGGCTCTTGTGCTGAGCAATGCCTACAAAAACACAAATGTCTACAATATTATTTCCCCAAGAGACCCCGTTCCGTACCAAAAGTTTTCAGAACTTGTTCGTGACAAATTTTCAGTTCTAACTAGAGTTAACACTTTGATTAATACTTTGCTTTTCAATCGGGCTGACTGGACACAGTACGGTAGACAATTGCCTGAAAACTATTCGTTGAGTTATTCTATAGACAACCATATTATTGCAGATCCCGTTCACCAATTGTTTTTATTTCGATCTGAGATTATAGACTTAGAAAACTTCGTAATGCAAGAATCTGAGAATGTAAAAAGCGTATGGAACCTTTTGCGTAACAACACAGTTCTACATTCACAGTTGGCCAGTACAGCTGTAAAGATTTTGCATAAAAATTGGCCAAAAAAGAAAATGAAAGGACAAGGTTCACCAGAAGAGAATTTTGAGGGAATAAAGCGCACAATCCTTGATACTGAGGAACACATGTTGTTTAAATATCTCAATCTGTGCAACAAAACCACAATTGTTGCTCCAAGCTACATTTGTAACGACTTTGGTCGACGAGTTGAATTGTCCGGTAACAAAAAACGTGTTTACGTTGGTACTGAAACATACAGCAGCATATCAACAGTATTTCAAATTGAAGGAATTATTCATCCTAATGTAATAATAAGACTCAAACATTTGTTGGTCTCGGGAATTTTCGACTACTGGCAAAAGTTTGTCATGGGAGGCAAGCAGTTTGTTCCATTTTCTGGAAGGGAACGTGGAATTGAAAGACCAACTTTGAAAGGGAATGTACAACTTATATTTATTTTGTTACTAGTGGGATTGCTAATTGCTTTTGTTGCATTATTATGTGAGTTATATAGGGCAATATACAACCATTGTAGGACGTTTTTTAAGAGCTTTAAGATTCGGCTGCTTAAATTGTACGCTAATTATAGGAGCAAATTACTGCAAAATTTGCTTTGGATGTTGTATAAATGTTTTGTGAAAAGACCTTGATTTTGTGTTACAAGAGTTTCTTTTAGTCTGTTAGTCTGAACAGCAATCAGCACCCTTTCCAAGGCCATTACGTTTTCTCATTAGTATTGAAGATTGTAAACACCATCCAAAAATTAATATGTAAATAATATTTCATATCCATTATAAAATTCCTGTAAAAACTTGCAGTGCTAACCATAAGTGTAGCAATGCATAATTTTCAACATAAATGTTGTAACGCACTTTAAGCAGTTTTTAACAGCTATTTCAAATACAATGGAATCTCTCTATAATTGCATGGAAGCCATTTTCATGGAATTTGATTATCTAAAGTTGCTACTTTCATGAATACTTCTGTATAATTGCTTTGGGAATATATTTTGGTGCACTGGTTTCAAATTATTTGATAAATATATGTGTAATCAAGATTGTAGCATCAAAGCAAACCAGTTAAAGAGCCAATCAAATGAATTTAGTCCACAATTTGGTTTCAAAGCCACGTATAATTTTTATAGTATTTTTGTGACAAAAGTAAGGAGAGCGTGGTCGTTTTATAGTGCATAATGCTTAATTTTTAAATAATATATTTTTGCAAAGTTGAACAACAGCATGGAAAAAGCGGAAGTATATATGAATAATTTAGTGTTTGCTTCCCCTAATTATTTTTCATCCGTCATTACAATCTGTTGATGTCCACAAAATTTTGAAAGCCGTTTGTGTATGAAACCATATTGATTTTCATTTCAGTTACCGACCAGATTACCACCTCAAAGCTCGATTTGAAAATCGTCGTATTCTAAAACATTTAGAAGCCAGGAATTATTTGAAGTTTATTACTTGCAGTTCCATATAAAAATTCATTAGAATTGTAGTATTTTTACTGTAAAACTAACGCAAATACAACCTGTTAATTGATAGAATATGGTAACAAATAAGTGCTGATAGTTCCTTTCAATGCATGTGTTCAATTCTCGATGATATTTTCGTGGAATAACTAAGACAATATACAAGTTGTTGCTTAATTGGAGATTAGTACGTAGAATACTAAATCAATTAATACCATCAGTATCCACACACGTAAAGCTCATAAACATGTTTCCAGAAAGCGCAATGGTAAAATAATACATGCAAGTATTCACTGATATGCTGTAGTAAGAGATATTAAAATTTTTAATGCCACTCGCATTCAACTAATATTACTCTATAAGCAAGTTTCTCCTAAGCATTTCATTAATATGAAAACATGTCGTAGCAAAAAGTAAAGTAAGATACCATCAAAACATTGATGCTTGCCTAAAGTCTTACTGCATTGTATTTCATTCTGTTGAATTTCTGTTGTTCTCGGGATTGGAATCTTTTGAAAACTTGTCCAAATATATTCCTACTCTTATATTTTCCTGAAATTTATGAAATAAATATTGCAAACTACATAAAAAACATAAAATGTGAGTCTTTATTACTTTGAAATTACTAGTTTTGCTTAGGTTTCCAATTTATTTTTCTTCGTATTTTGCACAAACGATGACAGCAGCAGTTACATACCGTAAAATCTGAAATAGACGCCTCTTCGGAATTACGCGCCCCCCTTTAATAGACGCCTCCATTCCCAATAGACGCCCCCTAAAAAATTCTGAGAAGTGTCACATACACTAGAGTACATATACGTGCATTTAAATGACCATTAAGTATAGTATTTGATCTCTTTTACTTTAGATGCGTATTTTTAACACAGATAACATGAAATATTACATAGAAATCTAATTTTTATCTTAGATTTGTGCATTACGAAGAAGATTTTTAGAAAATTTTTAATGACAAAAAGCTGGCGGAGTAAATAGACGCCCCCCTCAATTACGCGCCTCTCTTTAATAAACGCCCCGGCGTCTACGGATGAAAAATTCGATATTGCACGTAGACGCCGGGGCGTCTATTTCAGATTTTACGGTAATCAATAATAAAGTATTATTACTCATGACATTCTAATAGTCGGAGACATATTTTTCCAACTAAATTCTATATAAAATGATTTTAAAAAACAAATTCTATCCACACAATTATTTTAATATAAGTAGTTTTTTTAGTATATTTTTTCTTTTTTTTCGTTAACCTCAATTTACTGAAGGCTTGATATAAGGGACCGGTAACCAAAAGTTTTGCTACTCTATAGAGCTATCGTTATTCTTTTTGCATTACAAACATATGCAATGATAGATTGGCGAGCCTTTATTTTATTTGTGTGTATGCCATTTTGGGTAAAGTTAAATGTCACTTGTTTTGAACACCCAATGTGATTAAGGAGCACTTAGGAAACTTGCATACTCAAACAAATTTTTTGGTTTGTATTTTCCATATTGACTCAGTAGTAGTGATTTCCCAGTAGATATAACGCACAAGTTCTAAACAAAAACTAATTGTCCACTAAATCCCTGCTTCTTATACAAAGCTGCCACTGTCCAAAGTTTGACGTATTCGGAAAACAGTAAATTTAATGAGTTTTATTTATTTGGTTTTTATTTCCAGAATATTCTGACATTTCCTTTTAAAAGAAGTAGAAAAAATTGGAATTAATTTTACATTAAAGTTCTTGGAGCAATGGTAGTTCTTCTTATTATAGCATATCGTGTGGATTTTACATAAAAAATGTCTTATTGATATAATATTTGTTTTTCCTTCCTGCAACCAGTTCCAGTAACAACGTAAAATCACTTTCAACCGCATTGCAGATAAATTTACTTTAGCCGGACTGCACGCTTAAAACATTTTGCGTCTTTTGTGTCAAAAGCCGAGAAGCCGACACACTTTTAAAAGCTCATCCAAAAATTGACTTCTTAAGTACTTAAACATTTTCTCCTAACAAATATTAAAACCTCAATTCAATTTTTTGTATGTTTTATTGAAACAAAACTTATTGTACGTAATTTACGATAGCTTACAATTTTTATATAAATTTTTTGTTAAATATGGATTAAGTAGTTGCATTCTCGTTCCCGAAGCTAGTCCTATGATAAATCTGAAATTTTAATAATCGCATTGCAGATGTTGCATGTTTAACTTTAGTAGCTCTGTTGTCCTGACAATATTGTAGTGGATTGTGTTTTAAAGCTAAGTTGCAGGCATACTTTAAAAAGCTCAATTAAAAAATGTTACCCCAACTAAGGAAAAGCCTGCCCTGGAAATTATTTCAGAATTCTTTGAAATCACCACTTGGTTCAGCAACTATATTTTGCATCATCGTTCAGAAATTTTGGTTCAAACTTTCCCCATCATTTACTGAGACAGGTCGTTTACAGATGGCTGAATGCAAAAAGAAATACAGATGGTTACAGAATGCTGAGATATATTTCCTTGTTTTTTATGGGATCGTCCTTATTCCCTACATAATTCTTCAGAGAGATAACTATAGTGACTTTACCTTGGTACATTTGTGTGTATATTTGGTTGGTTCTATCTGCAGTGGAGGCTCTGTTTTCATGAGTTTTAAACTCCAATTGACCTCGAATGAGGTCGTGCTTTTCTATAATTCATTGATCAAGATAAGGAAAAACGTAACTCAATCAGTCGCGTTTGATCGCAGTCTTCAAAATCATGGTTTCGATGATTATATCAAGCGTAGTCATAAGTTTGTAGCTATAGCTCTAGTTTTTAGCCAGCAATTACTCTATGTACCAATTTGCACCGTAATTATATTATACTTCAACTTTGATCCCACGTACTTCTTGTTTACTTTTATTGCCGGAAAGAGTCCAGTTTTCAACATTTTCACTTTAACCTTAAGAGTAATATTGACTGTTTTTTGCGTGGGACTGATTTGTGTTCGGGTCTTTGGTTTATTTATGATAGTGGATAGCTGCCGTCTAAATGCCATGGACTTCGTCGTAACTGCTTTGTCGGCCAAAACATGCTTCATGTTTCCAAGTTTAAAATCTCGACGTATTTACATCCAACTACAAATTTGTCATCAAATATTGGCCCACTTATTTCAAGACTTTTATTGCTTTCTAATGTGTCTTTGCTCAGTAACCGTCGTTGTGAACTTGTGGATTAGCATTTTGGCTACTGGAAAAGTTCCAATTTATTTCTTGTTAGTGCTTTATGCCAACTCAGCACTGGGACTGATTTGTTCATGCACATACATTGGAGTTTGTGCAGGGTCACATGAAGTTTCAAGACTGGTTGTAGACAACAGCAGAAAACAAGACTTGACAGTTTCTAAAAGCAAATTTGAACGGAAATCCTGGAAAGCTGTAAGATACTTGGATATGCAGTGTGGTCAGTACTTTTATGTCACAAGAATGACTGTATTGTCCTCTTTACATTTAATTCTTAATAATTTGGCATCTTTGTTTATGTTGTATGATGACATTGGAAATGTGTTTGTACCAATTTAACAGTTTTAGTTGCATTCTTCTCGACCTTGTTTTTTTGGATTGTTTGTAAATTTGTGAAGCTAATGTTTTTATTCCTTTTTGATATATAAAATACAAGAAACCGTTATAACAAAAGGAGAGGATTTCGGCTGACAAATTTAACCTGTTCATGAATTTTTGAATGAAATGATATTGTATAGTCATAATGTACCCACTTTGTGGTAATTCCAAAATGTTTCTTCAACACGAACCTTTCTACATGTAAAATTTTTAAAATTGTATACTTCTAATTAATATTTGCAAATCACAATTTATTATTAGTACTTTCAAAATAAAATTGCTATTTAAAATACTAATCTAATTTTCTTCTCAATTCCACACAAACTAATAAAGTGTCCAAAAATACTACCTTCCAAATACCTGCACTGATAATTTCTTCATGAATTGGTTAATAAAAAGTATCCATAACAAGCAAAATAAGTTCATCATTGGATACTTAATTGGCAATTAATTTAAAAATTAAAACTTAACGATTTCATTTACTTCAAATTCAGAACAAGCTTTCTACCATGTTTACCATGCTATGCAAACTTTATTATCGACCAATTTTTTTATTTCTCCTCAGTATATTCTATTCTGCTGTACATTGTGATCAATAGTTAACCAAGCTAGGCATAAAGTGGTCACCAATTTCTTTCAGCCTGTAATTGTCAGAAAAAATTTGGGATTTTTTTACTTGTTCTGTCTTTAATGAAAATTTAAGGAACGACAAAGAGAAATAGAGATAATTTTCTATTAGGGATGCAACTTGAGAAAACAAATTATATTTCTCGAAATTAATTAGAGAATTCATATACATATATGCTTCACAAAATCAAATTTTACTATGTTCTTGAATCTGAATGTTTACCATTGCAAAAGCTATTAACACAAAACTCTTTAGCATACCTCTCTGTGCAATTATATATAGAGGGAATTGAATTTAGCCAATAAATAAATATAATTACTTATGATATCCTATTAGGCGGATACATATTTTTTTCAAATAACTTTTTCTGTCCAGGAGTAACAAATTCAACCCACACAATAATTTAAATCTAGAATGCTTTTAATATATTTTTTCGATTTTCATGTTAACCTCAATTCACTGAAAGCTTCATATAACAGACCGGTTACAAAAAGCCTTGCTACTCTGTAAAGCAATCGATTTTCTTTTTGAATTTTCAAACCCACATTTACAGAATGCTAATTCTATTATACATGTGTGTATTATGTAAGCCAGTTTGAGTGAAGTTAAATGGTTCTATAAATCGGAAGTTTCGGAGACCTAATGCGATAAGGGAACTCATAAGAAACTTGCATACCAAAAGATACATTTTAAGTTTGTATCTCCCATATCGAATCTGTTGTTGATGATTACTTTGTTACTTAATAAGATGTCTGCGTAAAACCTCGCAGACATTCACAAATAAATCATATGCAACGATAATGTATTAAAGCCATAGCCACAGTTTATTGAACATGCTGGTAAAATCCACTAATCCTTAACAATAACTGTCCACTAAAAACCTAGCTTTTATACAGAAATAGACGCGAGTTTGACATGTATGGAATGTAAATTTAATGGATTTTATTGATTTAATTTTAAGAATACTCTGGAATTTCCTTTTGAAAAACTAGAATTAATTTTATAGTGAAGTTATTGAAGCAACGCTTATTCTAAGAATTACACCATATCGTGTGGTATTTGCATAAAACATTTCTTATATGTGGATATAATATTTGCTTTCTCCTTCCTGGAACCAGTCTCAATAACAACCTAATAATACTTTACCGCATTGCAGATAAATAGATTTACTTTATCTGGGCCCAACGCCATAGCATATTTCCTAGTTTTGCAATTGTCAAGTCAAGTAGCACATGCACTTTTAAGAGCTTATCCCAAAAAAACTAAAACAATGTTTCCTCAACTGGCTGAAAGTTTACTCTGGAAACTTTTTCAAATTTCATTAAAATCTCCCCTTGGTTCAGCAGCACTGCTTAGCACCCTCGCTCAGAAATATTGGTTCAAACTTTCCCCATCATTTAGCGAGACAGGTCGCTTACAAGTTCCTGATTGTAATAAAAAATATAAGTCATTACAAAATTATGAAACTGCTTTTGTGGCAATCTACGGAACTATCCTAATTCCTTATATAGTTCTTCATCGAGACAGTTATTCCGACTTCACCGTTGTACATATGTGCATTTATTTGGCTGGTTCTATCTGCTGCATGGGCTCTGCTCTCTTGAGTTTTAAGCTTCAATCAACTGTAAATGAGGTCACGTTTTTCTACAATTCTTTGATCAAGAAAAATGAAACTGTTGCTCAATTGATTGAATTTGATTACAACCTTCAAAGTCATGGTTTTGATGGTTTTAAAAAGCGTCTTAATATG
Organism: Willowsia nigromaculata; assembly: GCA_034700605.1. NCBI lineage: Eukaryota > Metazoa > Arthropoda > Collembola > Entomobryomorpha > Entomobryidae > Willowsia > Willowsia nigromaculata. Next base: position 8,607 of record JAQIXX010006221.1, read on the forward strand.
TACATTGCTATATCTCTAGTTGTAAGCCAGCAATTATTCTATACACCGATTTATACAATTCCAATAGTCTATTTAAACATTGATCCCACGTACTTCTTGTTCAGTTACATTGCCAGGAAGAATCTAATCCTTCACATGTTAACCAAAGTATTAAGAATAATTTTTACTGGTATATCCGTGGAACTGATTTCGGTTCGGGTCTTCAGTTTCTTTATGATTGTGGATTGCTGCCGTCTAAACGCCATGGACTATGTTTTGACTGCGTTGTCACCTAAAACAGGCTTCTCATTTTCTAGTATAAATGCTCGCCGTATTTACATCCAACTACAAATTTGTCACCAAGGATTGACCCACTTATTTCAAGACTTTTACTGCTTTTACTTTTAATGGCTTTCTGCACAATGGGACCAGCAGTGTGCTTGTGGCTGAGCATTTTGACTACTGGAAAAGTTTCAATTTATTTGTCGTTAATTCTTTACGTTTTGTCAGCGCTAGGACTGATTTATTCATGCATATACATTGGGGTTTGTGCTGGGGCGCATGAAATTTCGAGCCATGTTTTAGAATGCAGTAGAAAACAAGATTGGGTTATTTGTAAAAGCAAATTTGAACTAAAATGCTGGAAAAGTGTAAGATTACTTAAAATGCAGTGTGGTCAGTACTTTGACGTTACTAAAATCACGGTTTTGACCTCTTTACACATAATTCTTAATAATTTGGCGTCTTTGTTTTTGTTGTATGGTGATATTGGAAATGTGCTTGAACCTATGAAGTAGTTCAGCTTACGTTTCTATGGACATTGCCGAATAAATTGTTCCCTTTGAAAAAATTAAACGAGAATACATCGAGCAAAAATCTTCTAAATTTCTTTTGAATTTATTGAAGCACGAATCCATTTCCATTTGTTTTTTGTTCATACTTAAGTGTACATTTTGCAATTTTTGTATATATTTATTAACATAATGTAATTTTTACCGCAATAAATCACAGAGTGTATTAATATATATATACTAATTTAATTTGCTTCTCAGTACCATACAAACTAATAATGTGTCTTAACAATACTACCTTCCAATTACAACCTTCTGCACTGATAACTTCTTCATGAATTGGTAAATAAAAAGTATCCAAAACATATAAAATAAGTTCATTACTGGATTTTTGATTGTTATATAATTAAAAAATTAGAACTGAACGATTTTTTTTTACTTTAGATTTAAAAATAAGTTGATATTTTAATTTTAAGAAAAGCATTGGGTATTAGTGCTAGGAACGTGATTATGGTATGTTTGTTGCATATATTCAGGTACCAAATTTTCTATCAGCATAACATTAAAACATTTACAAGGCTTTGTACATTTCCATGGGAAGGGATTTTTTGTCACTATCTAAAATACAAACGTCACTACTTGCGGATTAATTGCCACTATTTTGTCGATTTTTCTAGTGCCATTTAACTTGGAGCTTTTGCCACTATTTTTGGTGCGATTACAACTAAAAAGTCTTGAATTATTTTTTCAAAAATATTTTTCATGTATTTTTAGCCTTGTATCGACAGCAGAGAGCCCATCTAGCCATGACATTTATTCAGTTACCTGACAAAATGATGACTCTTTGGCAGTGTTCTGTAGTACCAATAAATTTGAAGCTTGTAAAGGAAAACGCCTAGCTATATAAATATAATACCATGTAAAATGTTACATGAACATGGTCACAGTCCCATATCTTGCTATAAATATGTAAGCAGTGGATTTTAATGCATTATGGTTCAATATTTTTCATTATCAAAACAAAACTTCTAACCCAGCCCGCCCTACGAGTTTTACTTGTGGAAGATTAAGCTAGTATTCAGGCTAGCAAATACGAGTTAAATTTTTTAGATTGATGTGCATTTGAAAGCACGTAAGGGTTCTAAATACATCCGATACACTTACCAATAGGGTTACTTAAAAGGGAAAATGAGTGGTTCTATCCAAAAGATTGTCATGGAACACTCATTCATTTCGCTTAAAACCTGCCAGGTTACAACTTCGTTGCAACTTGTATTGTAAGCCATACAATGCTTTTCTCCTTAATTATTGTTTGTGATCTCTCATTTGGATGTTACAACGATACCCACAATAAATTTGCCGATTGGCCTATTTCGCCGTTTTTAAATAAACATGTATTTAACATTGGTATAAGGAATATCAAGTATTTGTGCTATCGCTGTTTGTGATTTCTCTATCACGCACAGTTGTTGTTCAAATTTAGCATTGATTACAACACTGAGCATTCTCACAAAGCTCATCATTCAATTTCATTGGCACTACACTATAGAACACTGCCAATGAGTCATCATTTTGTCAGGTAACTGAATAAATGTCATGGCTAGATGGGCTCTCTGCTGTCGATACAAGGCTCAAAATACATGAAAAATATTTTTGAAAAAATAATTCAAGACATTTTAGTTGTAATCGCACCAAAAATAGTGGCAAAAGCTCCAAGTTAAATGGCACCAGAAAAATCGTCAAAATAGTGGCAATTATTCCGCAAGTAGTGACGTTTGTATTTTAGATAGTGACGAAAAACTTTTTCCCCATTTCCATCACAATTGTTCATTTTGAGCTTAAAAATAAACAATATTTGCATAAAGTAAAGCCTTTCAGAATGTGATGTTGTGGAAAGAAAGAATAATTAATGTTTAAAGTTTGAAAATAAAACATTGTAGTTAAGCTATTTAAATGCCTTTTTAGCAAAGTGCACTAATTTTGGTATTCTGGTAAAATTATCATTTTCATCATACAGAAAATATCCGATTCCAATCCTCAGGAACCGGATAGAATAATTACTATGGACTTTAGATTCCACTCCTCTGGAACTTCTGTACTAAATACAAGAAATGGGAGTCACTCTCCTGACTCACCATAGTAACCAGTCCAGGTCACTAAAGGGTATGAAAACCACTGCTGGTCTGAACATAACGATTGTCTAACAATTATTGAGATACTTTACACAAGTTTAATTCGCTTCGTATAGGAAAATGTCAAGTCCAAAATACATGGACTGACTCTTGTTACTATTTTCTCATGGACTGACTACAATGACGTAAATGCTAGATGGTTTGCTAAGGTATATATTATGGCTACGTGACTTGATACATTTGTTTCAAGGGTTTATTTCATAGGAAAAGATTAAACAATTAGCTAAGGCAAGTTTACAGTTATAATTCAATCATTTTATTGGAATTTTGGAGGATTATACCATTCATTTGACGCATTTCGTGCGTCACACTTTTACTTCTTCTCTCCCCTATACCACAAAGGATGCAACAACGCGGCGGTGAGAGAGAAGAGAGGTGAATATAGGTATTTGCTTTAGAGAGAAGGAAACACTGGAATCCGGAACGCAACGCGGATTTCTTAGCTTTTAAATCAATTCATCAGTGCGTAATCAGTTTTAACTTTTTTCAGTGGATATCAGCAATCAAAGCTAGGGGAATCAGTACGAAGTAGTAATTATAGATGGTATAAAGGTATAATTAATTAATTGATTAAATATTTATTAGTCACTACTCGTGCATGGATAAGTTGGAATTTCGGTTTACTTTGAACTCTTTGTGTTGGAGGTTGCATTTGTTTTCAAAAGACAGTTATAATTTGAAAAGCTTTGATTTTAATTTCCAATTTTACTTGGCTTTCAGATTCTACGTCACTGTGAGCAGTCACGTTGGAACCCAAACGCCAACACTGTTAAAGAAAGGAAGACGGTCGGAAAGAGTCAAAGGTCATCGATTTCTGGTCGTTCATCAGTTAAGCTGTAAGTTACCGACAATCTAGAGTACGCAAAATGCGCTTGCATACAATAATGGAAAACATGAAAAACATTTAATTGTTAATTAATGCATTATCTTGTGACTTTTAAAGTTTCTGTTTGGAAGAAGACGGCAAGAAAGGGAGCTCCC
>JAQIXX010006222.1:0-12548 GCA_034700605.1 Willowsia nigromaculata
TCTTCCAGAATCTGGTACGGCAGATAAATGCCCACGGACATCACCAAGTTGCCACCCAGTAACTGAAATCCCGAATACTTATTAATTGAAAAGATCAAAATAACTGACACCAACTACTTATTTGCTTCTGCGTCAAATGAATTTTTTATTACTCTAAATGCGTTGTTAAATTTTGAAAGAATGCTATGGTCTGCGTTATTTAACACGACCTACCTTATTTTGAAAATCAACTCAGATTTGACATAATTTCTGACAACATCATATGCACTTGTTGTTATTTCGGTAGCGTAAGAAAATTTAAGGTTGTCAATGAAGTAAAATTTTGCAAGTGTACTCAATTTTCAAATATCGTAATAGCAATAAATAATAACAGCAGTTTTCTGCAATAAAATATTTCTGAATGCGCGATGATTGAGTCATGTTTGTATTTACTACAGTTCCTGCATAATTTTGGTACTAAAGTTAGCATATAATGTGGCATGAGTTGTATTCTGCATTAGAAAAATTAATTGTAGCATTACTGGCTCCAAACAATTTTGGAGGTTTCTCCTCACTACAAATACAGCAAATTAATTGATAAGAACGCTGAGTTTGCCATTTAATTTAAATTAATTAAAAACTGAAATGAATAAACCCGTTATTTTTTGAGAGTTGTAGCACCAAAGTATTGTATTCACAAAATATTTAAATTGCATGCTCTTAATTACGTCTAAAATTGGTAGCGCCAAATTTAAAGGAATTAAAATAACAGAAAAGAAGATTTTTAAATTAGAATTCAAGGGGACGAAAAAGTAAATACTCATGCATGTTAAGTCGCTTTTTTATTTTGTGTTACATTTATGATAGTTCATCATTAAATATTTTTGGATGCAATCATGGAAAATTGTTTGACCGCTTTTCAGAAACGATACCGTTGAAACAAGAATGAATTCAAACGGTACATTGTATGAAACTACTGCAGTTTTTATATTATTTTTTCAGGAAAAACTACAATTATATCCCTATACTAGTTACATGAATGTGTTCCTGGTAGCATCTTTTATGTCTAAAAATTTGAATGTGGTTTACTTAAGTACTCCACAGAAAACCATAAAATATTATATTTGTAAAGCTTTCTTTGTGCTTGCTACATGCATGATACACATACAAAGCTTTGAACAAGGAAATTCTTACGGACCACGGGACCGGCCGTCCCGACTTCACCAGGGTTTCAAAACCCCACCAGGGACCGGGGTTCCGTTTTTTTTGCTCAGCAGGGAAAATTTTTTAAATGTCACCAGGGATCGCAAGTCCGTGATCCCAAGGCATTTGTAAGAATTTCCATGTCCGCAAAGCTTACATGCAGACTATATGTATACGTTTCACACGTGGCCTTAAAAGCTAATTTGACTTGAGTAAATTAACATGAAAAGGTGCCTTCAGCGCCATACAAAGACAAATAGTTAAGGATTAGGGTTTCACTGGCATACCCTAGCTCAGAAACTTCTTTTCTCTTTTTTATGGTGGATCAGGTAAGCCTGTAACAAAATTCCATTCAAAAATTTTAAGAAAAGATAATAGTTGGTGAATTCGTGTGTGTCAAGTGGATTACATGAACAGGTAAATTTTCATTAAATACATATGCAAGCTACCTCAAATATTCATGGAATGTGTTAATTTTTCTGGTTTTCATTTGCTGACTCAATATTACACTTGTGTGCTTAAGAAGATTGTAATCCCTTTACACATAGCATGCCAAACCAAAAGAGATTTTAGTATTTCATTGTTGTTTGTCTACATTTGTTTTTGGAAAAGAAGCAGAGTAATATTCAGTTCAAATACATGTACAAACTTAAGTGTATAGCAAGGGATATTTATTTTTCATACAGTTCATACAGCAGTACTCATATTTACACACATAATTGTTGAGGGTCTGGATTTGTAGCAAATTTCATTTGCATTTAGAAATTCTTATGCATTAATACTTTTAAACTCTCAACTGACAGAATCAAAACCTGGAAGCTAACTGTGTATTACAATTTCTGTGATTTCAAATATTGCTATAGTAGTTTGAATAGTTTTAATCTTCATACATGAGATTTCATATTTTTTATGTCCATTTCATCTACTCGTACTTGAAATTTCCTTCTAATTTGGTATATATTCTTACGTGTTTCTGACTTCATTATTCTCGATCCGACGTTAAATTGAGCATAAACAAATGTGGTTCAAATGTATCCACAACAGTGATTATCACATAAGTTATAAATTTGATAAGTTTGGAAGTTTGTTCCCAGATTTCTTTTAAATCCCACCTGAAGTCACAATCAACTTTGAAAATCCGTAAGTGATAACTTTAAGGTCATGAAGGCACGATAAAAAAATTTAGTTTAAAAAGTGTAAAACTGACCTTTTTTGACATTATTTAGCAGAATAAATATTGAAATCACAAGATGGCGTCCCACCCACTCACCAAAGACAGTTTTTACGCCTGCAAAATTTGTTCTAAAGTGTCGAGTAGTAAACGTAGTTTTGTTCACCACACTAACCACCATGCAGGAAAGCTAAATTTTAAATGTGGACAATGTGGGAAGTCGCTTGCATCAAAAGACGGATTATCTCAACATTCAAAAATTCACAATGGAAAACTTCACAAGTGTTCAAGTCGCAACACAAGTTTTTCACTTGCTTGTAATCTTAAAGCTCATGAAGGTACATACGGGCGAGAAATCGTTTCAATGTCAATTCTGTATAAAATGTATTGCACTCTCAAGTACTTTAAAAATTCACCAAGTGGTTCACACAGGAGTACAGGCTTATCAGTGTAAACAGTGCAAAAGAAAGTTCAGTCATCTGTGCACTTTAAACAGACACTTGAATACACACAAGCAAAAACAAAAACTGAACATAACAAACTTCAGGAAACAGGAAGTGAACCTTTCCAGCGTCAAATCTACAGAATTCGTCAATTTCGCTGCGTATTTTGCGATAACGTATATTCTTTCTACGGAGGCTTACAACGACACTTACGTGTGCACAGTGGCGAAAAACCATACGACTGTGAAATATGCAATAAAACATTTGTTGCGATAGGAGACAAAAACAAGCATATCCAACGCCACCACACGTTAGAAAAGATGCATTCATGTCTTTTATGTGGCATAAGTGTAATAAAATAGCCCATATTCTACTTTTATGCAGAATAATGAAGGATAAGGCAACGGAATAATTAGTCAAGAAGTCGGTCGTCTTTATAACTGAGAGTCTAAGAGGCGTCTGTTGCTGTGAGCAACAGCACGGTACAATAATAACATGGTACAATCAGTACATGATGGGAGTAATGGCTATCATGCATGCACATTATTACAGATTCATTTCATACATTTCTTACGTGATGCTATAACTGCATTCACTGTCACTTTTCAATAACATATAAAAAGGCTGACTTCGTTGCAACCACGGCTGTCGGAAAATTGCGTCTCGCAATTACATAAAAGCTAATACTATATTTTAGAACAAGAAAAACATAACTTCAGTGAATACACATTCACTTAAAAAAGTCAAGTACAAAATTCTTATGAATTATTCAAGCAACAGATTTTGTTAATTATTATACGAGGTGAAAAAAAATCTTTTTTTATCTTGTACATAATATATTCATGTAGTAATGAGCGTTGCAGTTCTCTGATTGCTGCTGTCCTAGAATCCATAAACAAGGCTGTAAAAGAGTAGTGGTATGGCTGCGTGGTTGGTGTTGTTATTGTGTTTAATTGATGAATGGGACAGTTGAGCGGTCAAAGTGATCATGCATCCCAAGTGCATTTCTTGATTGACGTTTGTTGTTGCTGGTACTATTAATCCCCAGCAAGATAGCACAATGCTATCAACCTTAGGTAGGAACTCGTTCGTGACCATTAGGTGGATGACTTCAGTTCAGGTTCGATCAAGTCAGGCAGACCAAAGGAAGCAGCGTTGCAACGTAACCTTATTAAAAGGGAGCTGATAAAAAAAACTTAAGAATTTTTAAGTAGACAAGGTAGTACATTATTAAGAATGCCTAATTTACAGACTACACATGACCTGCTGTTATGCAATTCGCAAGGTTCTCAGATCAGTGAACATGTCTGCGTTAATTAATCATGTAACTTTGTCACGATTAAATTGAATGACATTATACAATTTGTTACGTGGTTGAGCATTTTTGAATACATTTCAGCTTTTAAGTAACAGTACATGTTTAGAGTTACGAACATGTCTAGGCACACACGGCCGTTGTGATTATAGGCATGATTATAACAATTAAAATGACAGGAGAAGCTCAACATTACAAACTAATTTCTACACTTCTATTCCACAAAGAGGAGCTTAACTGAGGAAATACTTATAGCTATAACGCAACGTATTGATGTTTACTATTCGCAGTGCATAAAATTTGGTTTAGGCTGGTTTAACATAACATTCATAGAATAGCCGGGATGTCTGTCTGTCCGTATTCTCAATTTGTCCGTTAACACATATTTGGTATTTTTACGTCTGGAAAGAGTTCATATTGTTATTCTATAGTGTTCAATTAATTAATAATTATGTTTTAACTGACAATTAACTAATTATCATAACAATTAAAGTTTAAAGTAGATAATTAAGCTACTTTTTGTATATCTTTACATATTTAACTATTACTTCAAGAGTATAATTAGCTGCTTGTTATTGTTAGTTTGGCTAATTAACATGTAATTAATTATTACATTAATTAACTTTAAATATTTAAGTTCAATAATTTCTCAAATGGAAAAGGAAGTAACTAATTTGAGTATTCCGGTGTATTGAAACACACATGACTCTTGTAATTTTATAGTTTTAACATAGGTCACACTATTAGAATACAATTTAATTCATTTTATTATTTAACTTCAACTTTAATATTAATATTTAATTTATTTTTTTCCAACTTTAAACTTTTAAATAATAGTTCATTTTAAGCATTTCTCCTGGTATTGAAATATCTGAAAGATTTACTTCACCTGTCTTGTCGCAACATTATTATTTAAGACTATTCATTATAATTTGAAATATTTCATTATTACTCACAGCGCTAGGAACAATAACTTTATAAAACTTATAAGGTATACACTATTTCTAAGGGACATTTCTAAGATATTTAGTAGTTGGGTACATAGAAGTTACTACATTTACTTTGCGAAAAAGTTCGGAATAAGTTTTGGCTAGGTGTACCATATAAAATTTAGTTCTGTCAAAATTTTAAAACTTTTCAGAGAAGAAGTTGTGCATCTAAGTAATAAGAAAGGTACTGTAGTATTTAAAAGCTCCGATGGCTGGAGTGCAGAGAAGAGTGAAAACAATTGTTGTCAGATGTATGTTCGGAAAATCCATAGACTGGAGTCGGGAGCAGATAAAGATGAAAACAAAAGGGCTTGAAGATGCATTAGTAATTCCAAGAGATATAGAATTCACAAATATGTCCGTGAGAATCCAAAGAACTTGCCGAGTTTGAATTTGGAATCTTTGAAACATGTCGAACTAAGAAGAATGTGTTTGCTTGAAGATTGCTGATGGGAAGACGGTGATGTTTTGTAACACTTTCCGGGGCCATGAGAAGAATATTTGTCCACAAATACGTAGAAGAGGTGATGAAAAGAAAACGGCGTCCAGCGAAGGAAGCAAGTAGTCCCGAATCGAAGTGAAGTTTCAACTGATATATTCTAGCTATCCAAAGGTTACGTAACATTCGAATATAATTATAACGTCTACACAAAGTGAATACACTAATTTAAATATTATTAAAATCTAAGATTTATATTAGTAGGTTTTCTTCACATATATATTTTCGGAAGTAAAAAAAAACTAAGCTACAGGCCTTTATTATTCTTAACTAACTGATCCCATTAAAAAAATTGCTAGTCTATAACATATTATTACGTTGGAAAACAAAGTTTCTGCCAGGCGCCAAAAGTATACCAAGGGGATAGTAATTGAGGAATTAAACAAGGATCATTTTAATAGAATATTAAAAATATTTATAGATTACACACAGTTGTTTGGGAAGGAAAATTTTAACATGGACAACAGAAAATGTTTTAAATTTAAAAATGACAAAAGTCAGAAATATAGAATTAAAAGGAAAATACTTTGATTCTAGTTATCAGTACGACATCAGAAATAAACAATAATGCGAATCTTACGTTTCTGCAGAACGATTTCGTCTACATTATTGAAGATTTCAACTAGCATACAAAGTTAAATTATTAACATCAAATTAGGTAGATTTTACGCATAAGAAGCTTTAAACAATTGACAAAATGACCAAATAAGCAATTTAAGACAAATCGCAAACTAAATTATATTTAAATTTGTCAAATTTCCGTAAGCTGTTAAACAGCAAATATTTTGAATTTAAGGACTAATTAAACCAATCTGCAAGACTTAATAGACAGGCGTTGGCAAGAGCAGTGTTGAATAGATTAAGTGATATTAAAACCTAATGAACTGTTTCTAAATTGTAGGCCAAATGCTGTAACTTCTGTTATTGGCAGGTTTACAAGGTTCGTGGACCAAACCACTGTTACGGTAAAGTAGTTTATTGCCGATGGTAGTAAACAGAAATATAAATTGAGGTATTGGCTTATAGAAGCTAAGGACGAAGCCTTGCTGAGCAGAAATAGTTCTAAAATTCTCTTGGTTTTAAAGGAAACCATTGTTGAATTTTACGCTTAACAATAACTACTTAAACTATGAAAATTTTGTTTAAATGCGCACATTTGGATGCGCTAAAAAAATGCGCCCAGTTAATGCGCATTGTAACTTTTTTTAGTAAACTGTGGATGCGCCAAGTTAATGCGCATGTTTACTTTTGTGATTTATTAATGCGCCAAGTTAATGCGCATGTTTACTTTTGTGATTTGTAAATGCGCCAAGTTAATGCGCATGTTTACTTTTGTGATTTGTTAATGCGCCTAGTTAATGCGCATGTTTACTTTTGTGATTTGTAAATGCGCCAAATTAATGCGCATGGTAAAAATTTAACTTATTTAACTAAGCCTTATGATTCAACGTGCAGTCTTACACTCTGCCTCATTCAAGCGAACTAGAATATAGCACTTCAGGCTGAACCACAGGAATACTAATTACTTATTAATTATAATTTTGTTTTGGACCGAAAATTTTATTTTAAACTTAAGTTTTAAGAATTTGGTTTTAATCTTTTTGATTTAAGAATTTGATTTTAGTTTTCGATTGAAGAAGTTAATTTATAATTTAAGTTACTTAACGAGAAAACTTAATATTTAACTAAGAATAATTTATTTTGATTTTGTTGGAATTTTTGTTTTTGAATAACTTTATGCATAGTAGAGTTTGTAAGTCTCTCCATATATATATAGTTTTGTTTTGAAGACAATTTTTTTGCTTAACTGCTAGAAGTTACGTAGTATTGTAATTTTAAATGCGCACAGTTAGTGCGCAGCTCTTTTTAATATTTGAGTGCGCATATTTAATGCACAATTCTTTATTATTTTAGTGCGCATTTTACCTTTAAGTCTTTTAATGCGCAATTCTTTGAAGTATTTTAATGCGCAATTCTTTAAGCATTTTAATGCGCAATTCTTTAAGTATTTTAATGTGCAATTCTTTAAGCATTTTAATGCGCAATTCTTTAAGCATTTTAATGCGCAATTCTTTAAGTATTTTAATGCGCAATTCTTTACGTATTTTAATGCGCAATACTTTTAACTGTTTTAATGCGCATTTCTTTAAAGAAATTTATTGCTTATTTTGTTTTGTAAAAAAAACTGTTTTTGACAATTTAACCTAAGTGACTTAATTCTAACAATTGTAACAGAGCGTTACGTGTTTAAAAAAATCTTTATATTATTAGTTTCCAATATTACACTTACTCTCACTCATACATAATTTCGTCTTTGTTAAATAACGTAAGTTAACAAAAATTATACTTAATGCAGAAAATTTCTATTTCGTTTATAGCGCTGGAGTAATCTAGGAGCAATACGTATTAACTTAGAAGAAATTTGATAGTGAAGACACCATAAGATGGCAGGCTACACAAGCTGGTTGAAAACCAACTTACTCTTCCTAAGTCACATGACTAGTCTGAGGAGGACATCTGAAAGACACCCTGTTCTCCATTGCACAGCCGAAAAGCATGTCACACTTAAGTCGGCAAGCTAAGCTAATGTAATGGAGATAATAGAGCAAAGCTCATAAAGGTAGCTACTAACTTAGGCATTGTCACAATTCTTAAGTAATAGTTTAGCTAATTGGTTCTGTAATACAAATTTGGTTTAAAATTGAAGTCGAAAAGGAAAAAGATACGATACCTTTATTGAATGCATTCCCTACTGTTAGGTCTAGTCACCAGGTTCTCAGGGAATAATTCAGGCATAAACGGAGGACCAAATTTGGATACAGTGTTAAATTTTAAAGCAACTTTATAGTTCACTTGGGAAGTTGAAGTGATTTTGCGAACTTCCTTTTGGTATTATTCGCGTATAACACAAGACAGTTAGTGTGCGTGAAAATAAATTCTTGCTAATGCTTTTGCATTAAAATGCGCACTTGTAAAGCTTCCAAGTTTTTATACTTACTGTTTATTTTCTCTTAATTTGCTGCTATTTTTACTTGTCTTGGATTGCGCAAAATTAGTTTATGTATTTAATTCCTGTTATTTCTAAGTTATTACTTTCTTTAGTTGAATGCACCACATATTTGTTTTACTGAGACACAACTGAATTTTGGTAAGGCTCTGAAGAAGTGGTGCTTAAATGAATTATTAATTTACACGATTTGGGATATCACTATTTTTCATTTAGTAAACCCTACTTTCTATTTCAAGAATAAGCATACATTGAACTTGCATAAGTAATTCTTCATTAATTTATGTCAAAACAGTAATTAAATTTACGACGGCAAAATTCGCCATTACTGTTAATTAAGGTTGAATTTAAGTAATGCTTATATATTTATTATCCTTACTGAATACTTATTAATTAGAACTAATGTGATATGATTATGAATGAATATTGTATTTTAATTATTTGAATTAATTTATTTTTAATTAATAATTAGAGTATTACTTTCTTTATATGGTTTAGGTACTACAAATTTTAGATTTGAAGTTGGTGTCAAGGTTAAGTTGTTGCAATTCTTGACGTCAATTTTGATTAAAAATTTAAGAGTACTTTAGTAAGAAGGGGTGTGTGATGTTAATTGGTGCTGTATGTAGTAATGAAACTTGTCGTCAGGAATTTGGCTACAAATGTACAAATGAATTTGATACATAGAGAATTGTATTTTGAAATAATAGAAATTTTAATTCAAGTTTTCCCCCATGACAAATTTTATGATGATGTATTGTCATTCTGAATTAAGTTTAAATTTTGGTTGCATTTGGGAAAATGAAAGGAAATTAATTCTTATTAGGCGCAAATTTAGTTCCGCTACTTCTGTAATACCGTTTATAAAAAAATAATTTTTCGTGGTGATTCAGTGTAATTAGAAATATGTACAGTTTTTAGGTTGAACATTAAGGGTTGGAAATTGGGTGAGTTCCGTTACTTAGATATATTCGTTTTAATTTTTAAGTACTAAATTATTTAAAGTTATATAGAGTCGAAGGAGTGAGCAGTCTAAGTATGAAGTAGGTTTAGTCAATGTGGGCGATACATGCTTCTGCGACTTTAGTATTGCGTATTAATGCATGAAACATGTACTTCTAAAAGCTAATAATGTAGACAGCGAGAGTGAGAAGTAAAGCAAACAAAACGAAAATAACTAGTGCATTATTACTTTGGCATACATGCAAAAATATAGAAATGCATTTGTGAACTTGTGAATGAACTGGTTACGTGGTTTTTAAGCAGTAAAGAAATGCACAAAAAAAGGAGTGCAAAAATTTTTTATTTTTATTTTTGGGAGGTCTACCAAGTACTAGAAAAATTAATGATTATGTCTGAGGGAGCCACAGTTTCATGCAGTCGATTGTTTTAGGTATGGGAGGTGTCATATAATAATTACAATGAAAATCAATTTAAATTTAAGTCATATCGATTCTATTGCCTAATGCCTAAAGTTCAATTAGGTCGTCATCAGTATTAGATATGTCGGATATCCTTATATTATTTGAACTATCATCAATTCCATTTTCCTTGTAAGAGTTATTATTTACACAGTAGCACTCAGATAATTTTACAAAATACTGGAATTGCTCGGATTTGCAAAAGCCTGGAGGAACAAAGGTGCTAGCCAGAGAACGGTAATGTGAACACCGCCAACATTCACAACCATTAGTTAAGTTAAACAAGTTCTCAATTCTATGTCCGAAAAATAGTGTGTCAAATGCCCGTAAATGAGCACAAATTTTAAAGTACGCATTTAAAATGAAACGTCGGACTAAGCCTAAGTATTCTCTGCGAAAGTCTCCGGTTAGACAGTCTCTTAAATACCAACTGCGCTCTGTAAGAGAAAACTTATTATGACTGCAGTAAGTATAATAGGCCGATAAAAATGAAACGAAAAGAGGAAAATTGTCAATTGGAAAAGAAAAAGGAATTGGTTTTCTTAAATTTACACGGGTCTTGTTTCCTTTTGGCCTAGTTCTAAAAGGTCTTGAATGTTTATTTTGTCCATTGTTGCGAGAAAAAGAATGAAATTTTGAATGTTGGGAATTTTTTGGATTGTTGTGATACGTACCTTCCATAGTTGAACGAGGGATCCGGATATTTGAACGAAATTGTAATAGCAGAAATACGCAAAGCAAGCACTAATTTATCGCGGTGTGAGAAAAGCGAAGTTCCAACCGCGTGAAAAATAACTAAGCTGCAATTGCACTAAGCACTAAACAACGTAATCCGAAAAAAACCGATTTAACCAAGTCACCATGTAATAAAATAGCCCATATTCTACTTTTATGCAGAATAATGAAGGATAAGGCAACGGAATAATTAGTCAAGAAGTCGGTCGTCTTTATAACTGAGAGTCTAAGAGGCGTCTGTTGCTGTGAGCAACAGCACGGTACAATAATAACATGGTACAATCAGTACATGATGGGAGTAATGGCTATCATGCATGCACATTATTACAGATTCATTTCATACATTTCTTAC
Source organism: Willowsia nigromaculata (assembly GCA_034700605.1). Taxonomy (NCBI): domain Eukaryota; kingdom Metazoa; phylum Arthropoda; class Collembola; order Entomobryomorpha; family Entomobryidae; genus Willowsia; species Willowsia nigromaculata. The sequence continues at coordinate 11,115 of JAQIXX010006222.1, forward strand.
GTGATGCTATAACTTCATTCACGGTCACTTTTCAATAACATATAAAAAGGCTGACTTCGTTGCATAAGTTTCCTTTAGAAAAACGATTTAAAACGCCATTTATTGACTCATCCGGAAACAACTAGAGAAAAGCGTTACATATGCGTCTTTTGCGAAAAAAAATTTCACCCAATCTCAGACTTGAATCGACACGTTATTTCTCTAACTGGTGAAAAGGCGTATGCATGTGAACTCTGTGGAATGGAATTTAATTCCAGTGGAAACAAAAATTGTCACATTAAACGACTTCACGCAAATGAGAGGCTTCGTATTTGTGACACATGTGTGTGTGGTTTTGTCATAACCGCTGACTTACGAAATCACCAGCAAGCACATTTAAAAAAGCACTAAACCTTTTGCTGTATGGACGAGCGAATTTTTTTAAAAAAGATATGCATCCTATTTGCATTGAAAATGTAAAAGATGTAATAAATAACTGGTAACAATATCATGGAAGGGAAGTTCTGTAAATCATATTGGTAGTAAAGATGGTTAATGGTAGTGATCGTGCTCAGAATTTTAAAGAATTTTTTTTAGATTTTGTGGTGTAAGAAATAGTGTTTATCATTTTAGTGAAAAATACAACTTAGAGTACATAAAACTTTTCGTGTCGGAAACCCTATCTACATTGATGTTCCTCTTGTAGTGAAAGTTTCTGGTTCAAACAAAATTTTATTGTTTTGCAAAAGGTTTGTTTTTTTGTAAAAAAGTTATTGATGTCCATATATACACTTATTCGACAAAACTTGGGAATACGTTTGGGTTTAAAAAAATTTGTATTACTCTCACACTTCCTATTGTTTATGTTTTCAAGGTTAATCATTAAAATAAGCAATTACAAAACTTATGAATTGATTACCAGTGGTTTGCCGCTTCCATACATTCAAAAAGCTTTTACATTTACCATAGGACATTAATGCAAATTAGTGAGAATGCAAATAAACATTCGGAGTGAAACATTTTCAACAAACCTAACAATTTTTTGACAATGCCATAAATAAACTTTAATTTGAATCACTTTATTTTATTTCGCGTTATAACGATTAACAAATAATGTTGAACGATTTACTACTCCACTTGTGGAAATGCAATTTACTTCAGATGGTGCTTACAAATAACTTAATCATTGTTATTACATAATACGTAGCTTGTTTTATAGAAGTTGCACAGACTTTGATAGGGCATATCTGAAAATCGATTCGCTTAGTTACATTGGGTGGCATATCGTTTGAAAGATAAAAATCAGCGCTTTTAAATGACATGTCGATCATGGCCACCGTCGTTTGCGGTGGGGATTGCTGGGCCTTAATGTTCAAACGATGGATTTGCACTTTTTTATTTTTCTCGTCTGACTGATCTTTCCTTCAACGCCCTGAACTCCTATGTAATTTTTCA
>JAQIXX010006223.1:0-12547 GCA_034700605.1 Willowsia nigromaculata
GTCGCATTCGAAAGCTTGGCTTTAAAAAATAAAATAACCGCTTCCACTTAAAAATCCCGTGTACAATCACATTAAAACGCATGTAGATTTTAAACAGGCCTACAAAATGCAAATTTATTCTAAACGATACTCGTAATACAAACGGTGACATACAGAAGTTCTCTTAGAAACTATGGTGCTCTTTAATTTTCATACAGAATGTATATTCAGATAAATAGAGCAAATCACCAAACAAAGATTTTCATTTACAAGCTTACTTTTCAAATCTTACAAAGTGTAAAACAAAAGCGTTTTACTGCCTACACACGACTTAACACTCGTCACTTTTCAATTTCTGGCTGATATTGCAAAGTTTGTGATGAATCATGAATACCAATTTTGCTACCGTTTTTACATCTTCCCTTCGGTTTCATTTAGATTTTGATTGTCAATTTGAACCGAAAATTTTATTGAAATATGATAATGGTAAGTGTCACCTTTGACAATAAATTGATTGATTACAAGCATAAATTCAGCAAAGGGAGCGCCCAAGATTCGTTCACCTGAATTCTTGATCTACACTTGTCCTTTGTTGTCATTTGGATTATATTTTGAATTTGAAATTTATAAATGTGAAAATCTTTTGGTAATATTTCCTATTAACACTCGACATTTATGTAAAACGTTTAATCATTTTGTACTTAACGTATCGGTAACTAATATTTGGTCGATACTTTTTAGTTCTGCTACCACATGATTTGTACGTATCAGTTTTATGGCATACAAATATTTGTTAGGGTTCTGGAAATCATGAAGACAAAATACTAGTTGAAGAAACATTTGACACAGCAACAAAGCTGAAAACATGTAATATCACAAATACTGCAGTAAAATATTGGTGATGAGTTTTTGTTTCACTCATGTCTTACTGACAACAAGCTAAACTCTTGTTGTGCATGAGCGGTAGCTAATTACTTGTTTATTAGTAGTAAATGATACAAAGGTTATCAGGCATGACTATTAATGTGGTTGAGAGACATCATAATATGTTAGTCTCCTCATCCATAACACAAAGTTTGGAAGTATTCCCGACACACAATATTGATTGTTTTTGTGCCCTAATATAACACATCATAGTGCTTTGGTATGTAAATGTATCATTACTTGTCATCCTACTCAAGCATATCACCTTCCAAAAGTTACGAAATTTTGCTGAGTTTTGGCAGATAAACACTTTATTCATCATAATTTATTCAATACTCGTAATTAACCAAACAAGTTTCAGTTTAGTCAGTAATAATTGGAAAGAAAGTTGCGAGCCTAAGTACAAATGATTTGAATGATTAGGCGATTGATCTCGTGATTCGCTATAATCTACTGAGCGGAAGAAGTAGGCATATATATGGTGACAATTTGGGTTATGTATGTTCTCTTCGTAAATATTTTATTTTAATGGTTGATACTTCCAGTTAAGTTTACCAATTAGAATTAATTTACTTAATGATTGTGAACATGTAAGTAACATGCATGAGTCTCATGATTCTGAGTAAAATATTATATTTGGTAGCAGCAATATTCCGTGTTGTTACCACTCCAATGTGGTTCATTCTATATCAATTTTGCATATTAACTCATAATTTTATTGAACAATTCCTCCAGTGGTTAGCGGACAATCATTCTTCTCAAGGCGGACATTCCGCATTCCGCGGACAGGTTTAATTTTCGATTCAAAATTTCTAAAAATGTTAAATTTTCCAAGAATTTTCAATAAAGCTGCATTGAAAATCGTGCATTTCATAGTTTCAACCTGGCACATATTTGACTCGGTAAGCTAATATTTTGAATACATTCAGAAATTTGAACAATATCAAAATCCATTGAAAATGTAAGACAGCAAAAGCTCACAATATAAATATTAATAGTACATTAGTAGACTCCTTGTTTATTTAGAATTCATTGCTTAGTTCAATATTTCTTCAAGCTCATTACAATACATTTTAACTGTGTAATTTTTCTTTGTAGTTGGTCCACTTAGGAAGTAAAGGAAGTTTAATACATAGGTATATATTTATTTGTCAACCCTTTGAGACCTATACTAAAAATTCAGATCGTCGTTTAGGGAGGTAAGTTTCAAGTGTGCAGTATATGTAAAATTTTAAACCCATAAAATATAAAATCTTAGTCAAATTTGGGTTTTACCATCATAAGGCTTGCTAGTTGTCTTAGTGAAATAGTCTTAATCAAATTGCAATGTCAGTTTGACGTATAACCAGACCCTTCATCTGAAACTAAAAATCATGACTTTGTCCTGTTATTACTCGTCCAGTGTGGGCGTGAAAGCGACAAGACCTTAAAATCATCCAATGCTCAAGTAAATCCACTCGCTTAATTAGTTTTACTTTGTTGTCTTCCAGCCATACGTATAAATTTTGGATATTTTCCATCCTTATGCGGTTGTTTTTTATATATTCAATATGCCTTGAAGAAACAAATTTGGTTTACTTTGGCCGTTACTTTTGACTCCCGTCAATATGACACTTAAAGTATGCATATGCGTTCGAAAAGGAGGTAAAAGTATATTTGAAACAATGGGTCATAAAACGCAAAAGTTAATACACGTAATAAATAGAACATATATTTGTTCATTTATTTTTAAACGGCTGAAATACAGTATTACATTGTGATATGTTCTTGCTATAAAATATTACTATTCTTGTTTATACATGTTTGTAAATTTTATCATATAGATTTTCTAGTGCTGTAAATACAGTAGCAACGGATAGAGGATTATAACTCATTAAGTCCATTTCTCAACGCATTACATTTAACATCAAGTCCATTACAGGTTTCATTTATTATTGATAGAAATAGGCTCTGTAACAATTCTTCGTATAAATTGGTATTCTTTATTCTTTTAATACCTGCCTACTTTGTGTTAAACATTTAAGTGCTTAATCAAATCAACATCACAATTAAAACTTGTTATGCCACCAGGTGGTACGAACTTACTCTTGCAAGTTTATTGATTGAATATATTCAAGCAACAGGGCTTCTGTCAATAACAAAGGCTACTTAAGATGAAAGATAAATGAAAACCATTGGAAAGACTTACTGTTTGGTTATTCGAAGACAATACTAACTGTAGAAAATTTTCCTTTGATATGATTTTACCAAGTCATACCAGTGAAAACTTGTTCATCAGCTTTACACTCCACGTATATTATCGCCTACACTATTACCGGTTTAATGTCAATCACTTGTTGTTTTAGACCTACAATTATTAAATTCTATATGTGGAACGTAAACAGGCTTAGCACCTGCGAAACAATTAAATGAGTAAGTATATGATCACGTGATTCTCTATCTCCACGTTGTACAAAACCAAGTCACATAAATATGGTGCATTATTGGAATGTGTTCTTGTTATCAAATAACAATAATCTTTTTTGCAATTCTGAATTGTGCTGGACTGGTTTTTCCCTTATTCCAGTCAACGTTAGTGAATAGGTGCTCATCAAAACCTACAATCATTAAATCGCCCTAGCAACTGAGTTCTTACAATGAAAGGATTGCTGAATGCATTTAAAAGTTTATGCAAACAATTGCTTCAGAATTCCAAAATTTTGTACCGAGTTGTAGATGGAAGAAGTTTGCCTTTGTAATTTAATCAATTAAAGGTTTCTATTAATAGGCGTTATTTAAATATCAGGAGCTATCAGAAAACAAACTATTAGGGTAATTTCAATCTCTCCAGGACACAATTTACAGTAAGCTCATATGCCATCAAAGAAGTCACAAAACATCAGGAAGGGAATGTATACAACAACCAAACTTCGCACACAAGATAACCAAGTCTCAAGCAATACGTGTGTCTAATATCAGAAACATTGACAAATCGGAACATCAAAAATTTTACAAAACCAAATTCTGGTTTCGAATTTCAAAATGCGGATTTTGACCGTACATGCTAAGTGTAATAATTTGTGAGAACATATGGCAACTTTGAATCTCAAAATCAGTATACTTTGTAGATCTTATAACATAAATTCAGAAAAAAAACTATTTGAGTAATCTCAATCTCTCCAGGACACAATTTACTGTAGGCTCGTACCCCATCAAAGAAGTCAGAATAACACCAGAAAGAGCTTGTATACCACAACCAAACTTCGCACACATGATAACCAAATCTCAAGCAATACGTGTGTCAAATATCAGAAACATTGACCGATCGGAACATCAAAAATTTTACAAATCCAAATTCGGTTCTAGAAGCTCCAAAATACGGGTTTCGGTTTCTCAGTGTACGTACTAAATAGAATGTTTTGTCCGAATCATTTCTCAACTTTGAATCTCTGAACCAATACACTTTGTATATATAATACTTTTAATTAAGAAAACAAACAATTTGAGAAAGAGTACTTAAAGAATGTTGTTTTCTTTAAAACATCACATACCTTTTCAGTTTATCACAATATTTGTCACATTTTGCCTATATTTAAAGAATTTTTAGCACTTTCGATCTAAAAAAGTTAAAGGCCTACTTTGGTGAACCTCAAAAATTAGCAAAAAATTTTTAAACCGAGAAAAACACTTGCTAAAACTACATCACTGGTATTAAACAAACTCCGAAATCAATATTCTCGTCTTGACAGCTTAGGATAGGATACAAAGAAATTGGGATTCAACTGTAAAAATCCAACTACAATCTATCAATTGAAGTACGCTGCAAACTTTTAAATTTAATTTTGAAGCGATTATACAATCATTCAAGATTCTAAAATCTAAAAGTATCTAGAATCTAGTTTAAAAAGCATAAAGAGAAGCAAGGCGTAAGACGTGAATATTTTATTTACTAGCTTTTCAGCCTGAGAACAATTAACGAAGTTGCTTATTGATTTATGTCATGCTCTAGTGAAAATTTACACCTTAGACATGACGGGGCGTTATCATTAAAATTTTGGGCAGTGTAAGTCAAAATTAATGTTCTAAAGCATAAGACAGTAATTGTAAAAATAAGGGAAATGTGACAAATATTGTGATAAACTGAATGGATGTGAGATGTTTTAAAGAATATAAAATTTTATAAGCACTCTTTCTCAAATTGTTTGTTTTCTGACTTAGAGGTATTATATATACAAAGTGCATTGGTTCAGAGATTCAAAGTTAAGAAATGATTCGCACAAAACATCCTACTTAGTACGTACACAGAGAAACCGAAACCCGTATTTTGGAGCTTCTAGAACCGAATTTGGTTTTGTAAAATTTTTGATGTTCCGATCGGTCAATGTTTCTGATATTTGGCGCAAATATTGCTTATGACATGATTGGCATATGTGCCAAGTTTGGTTGTGGTATACAAGCTCTTTCTGTTGTTATTGTGACTTTTTTGATGGTGTATGAGCTTACTGTAAATTGTGTCCTGGAGAGGTTGAGATTACCCTAATAGTTTGTTTTCTGAATTTATGTTATAAGATCTACAAAGTATACTGGTTTTGAGATTCAAAGTTGCCAATGTTCTCACAAACCATTACACTTAGCATGTACGTTCGAAATCCGCATTTTGGAATTCGAAACCGGAATTTGGTTTCGTAAAAATTTTGATGTTCCGATTTGTCAATGTTTCTGATTTCTGGCAAAAATATTACTTACGACGTGATTGTCATGTGTGCCAAGTTTGTTTGTGGTATACAAGCTCTTTTTGGTGTTATTGTGACATCTTTGATGGCGTATGAGCTTACTGTAAATTGTGTCCTGGAGAGATTGAAATTACCCTAATAGTTTGTTTTCTGAATTAAATGTATTATATATTCAAAGTAGGTTGGTTTTGTGATTTAAAGTTGAGAAATAATTCGCACAAAACATTTTACTTAGTACGTGCACTCGGAAACGAGAACCCGTAATTTGGAGCTGCTAGAACCGAATTTGGTTTTGTAAAATTTTTGATGTTCCGATCGGTCAATGTTTCTGATATTTGACACACGTATTGCTTGAGGATTGGTTGTCATGTGTGCGAAGTTTGGTTGTGGTATACAAGCTCTTTCTGGTGTTATTCTGACTTCTTTGATGGGGTACGAGCCTACTGTAAATTTTGTCTTGGAGAGATTGAAATTACATTAACGGCCTGGTTCTTGACTTTGTCCTGAATTATATACCAAGTGTATGGTTGTTGTACTACAATTTATTGTCAAATTTCCTCGCAAATTCTTCTGCTTAGAATGTACACACGAAAACCATATTTTAAAATTTACAACGATTTTTTGTTTCTACCTATAGGACCTATGTCGGGTACCCAGACATATCCAACGGTGTATATGAGACATTTAGAGGTGAAAACCGATTTCGGAAAATCCCAGCTGGGGGTTGCACTTTTATCGCTTGGGAAAACCATTTTGGCTTTGAAAACCAAATTTGGTTTTTGATTCACCGACATGATTGTCAAAGCGATACATTAAGTAAACATTTTTCAATCCCAGACAACATGATAGGTTTTCTGAATCAAATTTAAACTACTATTCAGTCAAGCTAAAGCAAATAAAATAGGAGACCATTAAATGTAGGGTTTTATTGTAGCCAGGGAAAACTGAAAGATATATTCCTCTAAACAAAGTATATTTTAAAAAGACTTAATGTAAGCAGCGACAATATCTCAGCTTAGATCATTTTTCAACACCCAAATGCACGCTTACGCGTAATATATTATTTACGGGCTAAAACATTTTAATTTACATTCGCTTAAATTCTGAGTTTTTAAACGTGCTAAATGGATGCACGTCAATCAGTTGTCTTGAAATGCCTATTATTGCTACTTTTTCGGTTCAGGCCGTTTTTCAATACGCTTACTCGACTCATTTGGAATTAACACATTCATTTTGTGAAATGGCAAGAGTAGCCTTATTCTGTAAGTAGCAACGCTTATGTTTGCATACAATTATGGAATAATTACTCATACAGGTAAAATACTGCAGCCAGTTTTTTGAAGATTTTAAATTATTAGGCAGCTTCACCCAAAATTTCAACTTCAGGAATCATTTAGCTAGCAGTCTATTAAAAAGGTTGCTTAATATAATAAATTTAAATTTAGTTTTAAAAAAATTGAAAATATTTTAATTCAAAACATGAATTTTAAATTATTTACACGTTCTTGTTTTTCATCAGTTACTCTCCTGATGAAAAACACAGCTTAGTGTTCGAGAACTTGAGAAAATAAATAGTCAATGTTTCCCAAATGTCATTCTTCAATTTTAAATTTTCCTTTGACATATACATTTAAATGTCACACGTCTTTCATGTTCAGTTCGGACATCACTAAGACAGCCCAGTGAATAGTATGTCAAAATGTGACAAAGACAAACACAATTTTTTTATTTGGGGAACTTAGCATATACATATCAAATATCAAAATAATGGATATTCATATACCATTTCTGAATAATAAAACGTTATAAACCCGCTTCGTAGATATTTATCGTTAGTGTAACAATACATTTGAATTGCACAAGATTTCCTTTTTCTAATTTTATGAAACCACTTGAAGGATAAAAATTGATTTTCAAATTTAAAACCTAAAAGCAAAACCGAAACGAAATTTTTACTTACCAATCAAATATTTGTATCACTTTTAGTTCAAATTACTCTTGCGGATCAACTTGACTCAAAATGACGATACAAAAGGAGGTTCGAAAAGAGCCGTTGACGTTACAATACGCCAGAAAATGTATGAAAATTTACTACACTATATCCACCGATTTCTGGGGCATAACTCCGATAGAGTGGAACAAGAACACTTTATTGGTTGAGTGCACCAAGTCTCCGCGGAGTGTGACACAATGGGTTCTTCTTCAATTATTCTGTATTGTTTTGTACGGAATATGTGCGGGAACTTGGTACGTACTCTGGTCACCTGCCCCAATAGAGCAGCGAATCATACTAATTGCAGTCGCCTCATGTTGCATTACAATGACAGGTGTAGCTTTGTACATATTTGGAATGGCAAAAGAAATCGAATCCGGATACAATGAATTATTGGAATTTCAAATCTACGTGGTTCGAGGTAGGTGTAAAAACTAATTGGTTTCCTCAAAATATTTCACCCCTAACAAAAGTTTGCTACAAAAAAACTCATGAACTCATTCGAACATTTATTTCCTTTTCCCAGTTTACGCTAATCATTGGAATCAAATCGAGGAAAAGGCAAGAGACAGCATAAAACTCGCAGGTTTGGGCGTCTACTTTGGAGTATTGGTTTGGGCCTACTGCGCATCCCTCACTTTCATATTGATACCCTTGAACATTGATCTGGGATACGAGGTTCTTGGAAATGTTGCCCTAAAATATGAGACGTTGTATGGTATAAGGTACTGGCCTGCATTGATAGTCCTAAGGTTCGTGACCTGCTTCTCCTACCTGATTTGCATTGGTAGAATCACAAGTTTCATCCTTCTCTACACATTCCTCGTACTACAAGCATATATTTGTGTGCTTGCTATAATTGGGAAAGTGGATAATCCCACCGATGTTGCTCGTCATTACCAAAGAATGTTGGTTTTGCATGCATACATGACTCCATTCATAAACAAAGTGAACGGGATGTTCATGTTCTTTGGGCATACGGCTAGTATTGCAGCGCTTTGGGTGGGAATAAGAGGATATGGGAAGTTTCCCGTTATCTTTCTAGCTTACATGTTGGCAGTCGGATCCTCAATTGTGTACTGGATATTTTTCCAGCTTGTAGCTCTCTCCAATGTGAGAAAACGGTCAGCTTCTATAAGAGCTCATCTTTCAAATAAGCGTCGGTTCGTGAAAGGGGCATATCAAAGAGAAGAGATCAGGTTGAAGACGAAGTCTCTCTTCTTGGCTCAATTTTCTTGTAACACGAACTTCCCTATTACAGAAGACTCGCCGAGCGGCTTCTTACTGACCTTGGTGAACAACTTAACCACCGCTTTGCTTACTTTTTAGTTAGACAAGTTGAATGAAGAGTTTAATCCAATGTTGCAGATACAGTAAAGACGTTGAATATATTTGTAAAATGAGAAGGGACATGTTTTAAATGTTTTAGTAGCCTAAAATATGGTTTTTTTTGGAAAGAATGGTCAAAAAAATTTACGAGCTATCCTAAATTAGTAATTCTATTAAGTACTTACACATAAAGAACCAATTGCTGGATTTATTTTACATTGAAGGAAACAATGTACCCGCATTATTTATAGCTAGTTAAAAGAACTTTATTGAAACATTAGACAACTTCTAAACTTAAAGCGTTAAAAGGGTTTATATTAACGTATTTATTATATTGCTGGAAATGAAATCATTTATTAGTTCTAAAAGAGAGAATTGCTTATTATAATACACATAAAGACCGAACAAAACCATCTCAGAGTCTGAGTTTCATTGAAAATTAGTTTACTGCTCTGGCAAATAAAGCTTTAGGTTGAGGAAAAATTACTTGTATATCTTTATACAGATATAGTTAACTTGCTATTATTTATACAGCCAACTAATACAATATTTGTAAATATCTTTTAGTTTGCGATTAAAAAATTAGTTAATGTCTTTGTCAACCCGTTTGCATTCTGATGATTAAATAGTACATCTTATTAAAATGCTTCAAAGATTTTTCGTGCATATTGCATTTTTATGGGAAATAGTTCTAAATAACATGCTTAATTTAGCAATCAATTTCTGTAATCAACCGAACTTGTGAAATCCAGTTTTCATATCGTTTAATGCAATAACACTTTTATGTTTTTCAGTCAACCGGTGTTACTGAAAATTATAATTGTATATTTCAGTCGCTTGTACAAGTATTAAAATCTTTCTTTCACATCATGACACATCAACATAAAATGTCTTCAGTTTATTTATTTCTGGCAGAGAGAAAGCTTTCAATGAGCTAAAATTCGTCTTTAGTGGTAATTTCAATAAAAAACTTTTCCCTCAGTCGGATACTACCAGTAATACGCAAGTATCACCTTTCTAGCTGATCAAGGTACTGATATACCCAAAGGATCCAGCAACTAATCGAGCCCAATATGATTCTCATGTCAATAATGAAACGTCAGCCTGTCAACGACAACACAATTGTAATTGGTATTGTGTATAAATGCAAAAATTATTGATCTCTTCATTCCTACATCAAGTAAACTGCAATACTTTGAGGAATTAAAGGAAATTATGAACATCAAGTTAGATTGGGCCTAAGAATTGTATTCCCGTTATTGTCTGTAGTTTTCCAGTCCTTTCCCAGATTCACAAGTTTTTTAACTTCAGCCAGGAAAGCCCCACTTTCCACTACCAAAAATATTTAATTGCTCCTATTCTTATCTTTATCGATAACTTTCAGCAATATTTGGACAAAGGAATAAATCCGTTTGTAACAATAATTTGATATGACACACACGATCACATCGCAATAATCACAATCAAACACAACGATATGTGCTTTATACGTGTAGGTATATAATAATATCAGAAGTAGTAAATGTCGCTAACATTTTGAATTTCTCAGAACTGAAATACAGGGATTTATTCTATGGGAAAAGAAGATTCTGCAATAAGTAATAAATGTAACTTTGTTGTAGACAGTGACATTTCTGCAAAACATTGACATCTTTCTTTCGTAACTTTTTTTGGAGCGCAAAGTGTTTTGTGTCACACAATATTTAGTTAAGAATGCACATTTCTTCATGCACAATAAAATATTTTCTGGTTCTCATGCGTAAAATATTAAACTATTCCATTTTGTAAACAATCAACTAGCTATTATAAACTAGGTATTTAAAAAGTACTTAACAGCAAATTCCACATAATCTGGGAAAGAAATTAAAACGAATGAAATCCTACAAGTGTATATGTACTTAAAACGGTATTTAACTATTTTCCGTAGCTGAAATCCGATCAATAAATAAGGTATTTGAATCAAATAGTTTCATGCACTGTTAGAATATTAACAATGGGTAAATCTTCCGGATGTGGGTCTCTATTTGGGAATTTACCGTAAAGAATAATATATCGTAATTTTAATCTAAAAACAACCCATTTTTTTGGAGCATTAGCAAGAAACATTGGGAAGTTTAATTATTAGTTGATTGCAGAAAGCGAAGAGCAAAATGACCAGGAGAAATGTCATCCAAACGTGACACGATATTTTATGGTGCGTTCTTGTTTCATAAAAACAAATTCATATTGCGGTTAGTTGTTTGGGGGTGCTTTTGTTATTATTTTAAGTGAATTTGTATTATAAAATCTCAAAAGCGTGGGCTAAAATTTTATACACAATTTCTTAAAATTCAACCGACATAATAGAACAACCCAAAGCTTATTGTTAATTACATTGTTCATGAAACAACTGTCTTTATATTAGTCTTCGTTAAAACTTTTAACTAACAGTGTAAGTAAGCAACTCACCGTATCCACAGTTGTTAAATAATACTCATATACAGAGTTAGAGGAAACAGGATTTGTCCTATTCTTTATTACTTTACGCATCACAAAATGTTTTGACATACATTTGAACGAATCATGTAGAAACAAATCGCTTTATGCTTGATTATTTGTAATATTTTGTCCCATTTTGGACTTTCTTGTCTAATGTCCAAGGACATGCATATTTAAGAGACTTAAGAGAGAGAATATTTTCTCCTATTTAGCATGTATGTTCACATTTTAGGACAGTTTTGTCATATTTTAAACATTTCTGAACTAAAATAGGGCACACTTTTCCCGAAAAATTTATGGGTATTTTATATCTGCACAAATTTATGTACGTAAACATGCAATTGATGCATGCAATGCATGTGATTTGTAGTATGCCAAAGATTAGTGAAATGATATCCTTATAAATATAAATGTGCATATTGAATAAAAGTTGGCAAAAATTGTCATGTTTTCTTATGCAAATAGCGTAAAAATTTGCTAAAGTTTGCACTACTTTATCCAATTTTGCCGTTTTTTCATGCAAATAGCGTGAAAACTAGCGAAAATTTGTCCAATTTAATTCCCTATTTTGCCAATTTCTCGTGAATATTTTCAACAATTTTCTTGCATATTTCCTCTATTTCCGCTCATATATTTCATTTGTTATCACTGATGCAAATGCTAAATGCAATTGAAGTGCTATGTGTAAGCCTAATTTGGGTTTTTCGCCAGAAAATATGAATATTCTCCAATAAAAATGCTACCAGAGCAAGTCCTAGTCCTTTAAGAACTATCAAAAACACCGCAAAAATAGGTCCAAAAATTGATGATTTACCAGAACCAGTGTCATTATCGTTATTTTCCCCATGCTTTAGACCATAGCCTGTAATATAATCTGTCGCTACTTTGTTCCAGCAGCCAATTATACCTGAATGAAAAAGCCCTTTTAGCCTTTGCAAATGCTGAGGTTGAAATCTGTTTCGTAGAAAATAGCCCGAGTACATATCGACAATTAAATCGTCTCCCATGGATGAATGGGAAATGCCTCGTGTCCGAAGTCCACTAATAGCAAGATATGCACTTTCTTCCAAAGTAACGAATGCCGAAGCGTTTGTTCTACACGTTTCGACCATGTGGGTTAGACCTACATTCC
>JAQIXX010006224.1:0-12546 GCA_034700605.1 Willowsia nigromaculata
CTAGTGACTCCATTGGACACTTTCCTCGGCTTTCTAAACATTTACAAATGTGTACGATTATTATTTTATTTTATTTTAAATAGACAGTAACATATTGCTGTATCTTCAAAGAAAACACATGATGCATAAATTTCCCGAAGTATTCAATCCAGTGTTTATATTTCTAAATATAATCTCTAAAAGTACTTACCAACTGATACCAATGGAGTGCAACAATTATAAGCTGTATTTTCATACTCCTTCTGGTGGATTGCAGTTTGGAAAACACTTTGATCCCCGCTTGTAAGCCATACAATTGACAACACGTAGACGATAGAAAGAATTTTGAAAATGTTTGCCATTCTGATTGGTTCTTGATTAAACTTCTGTGAATTTTTCAAAATATTTTATAAAAACTGAGTGTCATGTGGAATTGTTTGTTTTTCTTAAAACTTTCTGGTCTCATTGACTTCGCAGTAGGCTGCACAATCAACTAGCTGGCTGTACCTTCACAAGGTAAATGAAGAAGGAAATCGAATACTCTACACTTCCATCAAAGAGTTTTTATGATGGTAATATCTAAATACGTGAAATAAGAAAAATATCAGAAAAGGAGAAAGAAACATTAAAATCTGAAAAAGCAGGGCAAATACATTTATATGGAATCAAGTTTTATGGAAAGGTTTACTCCTAAAAGTACTTACGATTAGGTATGCCTATATAATAATCAACAATAAGTTTTATAAAAAGATTTTTATATGAACTTTCGACTTTGAACATACAACAGGCAGTCAATTGATATCTTTTTAAGGGACATGCCTAAAGCAGTATGCGTTGGCAGGTATGTAGAATGTAAAGTATATGAATGTTTCATGACAAACCCCTTGAAAGGCTGTTAATATTAGTTGAGTTCACATTAGTTTAGCATTTGCATTTAATCCCTTTGCATTTACAACCACTCTAGCTTTTCTTCATACTCTTTGATATACTTAAACATATTGTATATTGTGGTATTGACAAGTATTGACTATCTGACGATTTCCTTTGAAAGTCTGGAGTCTAGTGTAGGATTAAGATCCTTTGAAGTAAGGAATTGGGATTCACAACTTGTAAAAAAAACAAGCTTCTATGACAAAATGTGTGAATTCATCTAGCCACGTTGTATATTATCAAAAACAGCGCAATGACAATTTCAGAGTAGATATTTTATGAAACGGATTAACTTTGTTTTTAGCTAAAAACATTTTATATGGATATTAAGCTGTAAATTTTAAAATAAATTAGTCGTTTTAAGAATGAAACGAGCAAAAAATCCCGTCTGATGGCAGAACCAGTAAACTGAGTCGGTTTCAAGTGAATGCTATCCTTTAATTTTTTCAATTCGTATCATGTCGTAATGAAAACAAATCTACAAAACTAAATAAATAAGTCATTGTTAACTTTTATTGAAAGAAATATTGTTTACTTTATGATAATGAATGAATGTCTAATATGACATGATATACCATACATACATCAGCAAAACGTAATCATTTTAATAACTTCCTCTATTAGGAGTGTGGGATTACATGATTTTACAGCGTAACACTGTTATCATGAAATCTTGATGTAACTTTCCTGCGTCATAAAGTCACCCCAGTAGTAAGTAATATATCAGCTAAATTACAATTTTTTATCCTAGTTGCATTACAAGTTCTATTTAGCCTAGTATGCTATCCAATCTTTAGTATTTCTTAAACCCTTAATTATTTGTTTCTTTTTCTGGAACCCAAAGTCAATTCAATAATAAAGTATATGAAACTCAAAACAAACAAAATAACCATTAATATGTTTATTGCGAGAATATCGGGAAACTCAATTTGATCTCCAGGAATAAGCTTGTTTGGGTTTGGATCTTCTATGGAGATGTTTTTATACTTTCTGTATGCCAAACTTGACCAATAGTCCCATTTTTTCGTAAGCCCACTTTCGACTATTCTATTATGAGTTTCCATTAACCAAACCCTGTTTACAGTGTAAAACTCAAAGAAGTACGGTATGTTGGCCAATACATCTGGTAATATATAGCACTCGACATCCTTTTCATGAAGATTGTTGAGTATAATACTTTTGTATACCAGCAACCATGTCACTTTAAAAAAATTATCAACTATTTTCACATATTTTCCTAACAACTTATTTGCATGCTGCTGGTAAGACATTGGGATACTCAATATTTCAAAAGTTGAATTAAAACTTTCTAGCAGATTTCTTTCTTTAAAGTCATGTTTAAATACCATCCAAGGATGTTGCTGTTGTTTATATTCCCAAATAATTCTATAACCAGCAGATAACATTTCCTCAAGTTTGACAAATTTAGCTGGACGAGCTGGGGCAGTGAGAATGCTAAGAATCCCATTCCCATATGTAATGCAAACTAGCATACCCAAATACCTGAGTGCAACGAAAAGTTTGACATTTCTAAAATAGATAGCGACTGAGTTTCCCAGAAATGCTCCAAATGTGTCCAAAAATTTGCGCATGAAACTGGCGTTTAACTTTTTTCGGATTGATGAAATAAATGTTATACTTGGAACTGATATTGCTATAAACAACCAAGTGTCCAATGTAAACGGATTCACCCACGTAGAAAATCTCACGGGTTGTTCATGCATATTGTGTTTAGAACTTTGACAGTACAAAAACTCAGCAGTTTTATATTCTGAAAACAATATTCCTGTATATTGCCAGTAGTGGTCATTAGCATTAGAATTGTCATCCAAGTATCTCGTATCCATTAGAATATATTGACCCGATGCGGTTGTGTCAATAGTTTTCATAACATTTTTGTCGTTTTTGTTAAGCTGCGTAAATGACATGTTGTGGTGTTTCGAAACCAAGAGTGATGACATTATGTTTTTGTCGCAAAGTCGAAAATAGGTAGATTTTAACACGAACTTTTCACAAATTAATGGATCTAATCTGATGTACCTAAGATACTCGTTTGCCCACGCATCAAATAGTAAATTTATTTGTCGACCATTCCCAAACCGAAAATAAAACTTGTGCAGTAATGTTGGCTCAGCAAATTTTATCACCGACTCTGAGTTTAAAATACCAGCATTGTAGGCTGGAGAGTTTCTTTGTATGAGGAATAGATGCCTGTCAATCTTAACTCCACTTTCTTTTAGAACTTCAAAAACTGCAACTACCACTAAGGTTGTCGAGTGCATTGTATACATTGTAAAAGGATTGGTATCGAATTGTTTAGCTTTAGTAATTATTATATGAAACGGTATTATGTATTTAAATGGGTAATAGTATTTAATTAGCCCATTTGTATAATTGTTGAGAAGTATGTACCGCATTGCAGAACTAGTCGGTGTAATAAGGAAATCTAACATTTCCCATGAATCAAATAGTAACTCATACTTTTCTGGAGATCCGTGAAAAATTTCTAACAAAGTGGAAAGCTGAATTTTGAGACTGGTCATGACTTTAGGATACTCCATTGCTTTTGAGGGTTGATTGAAAAATAGAATTAGCAGTAATAAGTATAAGTATAGCCCCATGATAGTAATTGTGAATAAAAATCGGTTACTTCCAGTAAAAACGTTAGCCGCTAATGTTATCTTCTTGACAAACCACTGATAAGACTAATCCCTCGGTCCCTCGATTTATTTCACCTTGGCTTGGGGTGAAAGCAGTTTGACCCGCGTCATTGCCAAAACTAGTGCGTACTCTGTACTTACAAATCTGTCAAGGGCACAGGGTATAAGCACACATAAGGAAAGTGACTTGAAAATAAAAATGATTGTTACCCTATGTCTTTATGATTTTCCTCTGTTACGCTACTCTATTGTAAAATTTCTGAATAAAAATTACAGCTTATGCTGTTAATTGCAATGATTGCATAATTTGTATAAAACCCATTCCTCTCAACATCTCTCGTATTAATTAATTTGGGGACAAAGACAAAGCCCTTCTACTGCACGTCTGTCCACTCATTCTTTTGTTTTGAATGACTTTCTTCGAACAATGTTCTTTCTTACATTATTGGAGAAGAAATTTCTTGAGTTTATGTAACTTTTAATAGAATTTGCGTCATCCCTGCAAAGTAGTGTAATGAGTCCTCTAACAGTTTTTACGTTCAACATTCAGTGCTATCCCATTCATTCAGTTACATTCATTCATAAAGTTATGTTCCTGGTAAACTAAGAGAGGAAACGACGAACGAGATAAACTTTTAATGGCAGCTTTTAGAGAATGTCTCAAAATAATATAGAGATGAAAATTCATGATTTTTTATTTAAACATTGATAAAACATAATTACAAATATTTATCACGTTTGATTTTTACTTTTGCTAATTAGACTGTAAGCCAATTCCAGTGCAAGAATGAATAATGAAGTCATTAGTAAAATCATGCATAATACAAAAATTGCTAGAAACACTTCAATAGACAACGGTGCAAACTGCTTATCTTCATTGTTACTTCCGTAAACTGACAGGTAGTAGGCTTGACTGGAGGGTATTCCAACATCACTTTTATTCGTTGATGCAATATCATTATTTAGTTGCATCAACCATGCTTGCTTAGTAACGGCAAGTACATGACTTTTCACCTTTTCAAGAATACCAGATTCATAAAATTTAGCCAATGTTTGTACAAAAACGGGATAAAAGTAAGATCTATGAACTTTCCATGGTATAATTAATATGTATCCGGGAAAGAGTATGGGTTTAGAGAGAATATTTTTTTGAACGAGAGGTTTAAGTGCAATAAAGAGAAGATTAACTGTTTCTATATTATCAATAATCACAATATCAGTTGCTGGAATGTCAATCTCCAATGATGCATTCCCTTTCCAAAATGAACTGGATGATAACCCCTCATTCCTAATGAATATTTGAAGAACCAGCTCGATCCAGCTCCCTTCATAAAATTGAAGAGCGTGAACAAGTTGTTTGTATTGAGAAATTAATGAAAAGTTGATATCCGAAAGTAACTGCAGCATGTAAGTTTTTAATATTGATACGCTTTTACCCTGGCCAACTATGGCTTTGCATAATGTGAGAAGGGGACCTCGCTCGCTAAAATTTACCAAGTCATTTATATTCTTGGGCCATAATGGGACTTGTTCAATAGCTAAGTATGAAAATATGACACCTGTATAGAATTGGCTTAAGACAAGTATCATAAGAAGCCAACAATGCCATGAGATTTGGCTGGAGAAAGTTGGCAGCCTTATCGAAAGAGATTGATCAAGCAAAGAGCCCACTACAGTCAAAGACAATTTGCTTATTTCCACCAAATTGTTAGTATTTTCTTTAGGTTTTCTGGATTTATGTAATCCTAAAACTGTAGCCATTAATCCGACCGATATAAATATAAATACCCAAGTCATCCAATCAAACGGTTTTAGAAGAGCTGTCGTATCAAAGCCAGGTTTTCTTAGAATTGTCGCAAAATAGAATGGGTCGTACTCGACTGCATGAGAAATCCATTCCCAACGATGAACGATTTCTCCAAGTTTATTCATATGATTTTGCATGGAGACAAACATTCCAAATAGGGCTGAGCCATGATACTCAAGTCGTTTCGAGGTGTTTTGCAAAGCAAAAATATCCAGCAGGTATGAGTAATTCAGTTTTCCGGATACAACTGTATGAAAGCAGAACTGATGTCTAGGCATTCTTTCTAGAGATGGATTTGACATGGTTTTTAAGCTTATCCTAAAACTCTCACAAATAGACTGCTCACTATTATGAGTACCAACATTACTGCTAATAAGGTTTCCAAAGAGGTCGGAGTGGAGTGAGAACCAAGCGCTTCTCAACATTGCTACAGTTGTTCCTGGGATTTTCTGAATTGGATTTGGACACGGAATACAGACCAAGTAAATAGTCTTCAAATCAGTCACTTCCAAGACCAGAGTCATGGCAAATGTTTGAGACAGAGCTTTTGAATAGAACCTTTTTAAAGATTGAGCATGAATTTCATTGTCTTTGCGGTTTTCTTGGAGAAATACAAAAATTTCGGGCTTCTCTCCAGCACTTTCAGACTGATACATTTTGGTTAAAATTCCCGGAAGCATGCTAAAATTTTGTGGAACAAGCTCTAATTGGTCAATCAAATAGATGTGAATAAAACAGTAGATAAACTTTCTGTGAAAATGATGGTTGTATTTATAACTAAGAGGAATTTCTCTGTCTAAAAATTGCAGCGTTTCGTATGAATGAACCACGTTTGCTCCAAAATATTTTATTAGGATTGATGAAGTTTTGAAATTTTGAGTTTTGGCAAGAGCATTTGGAAATGAGAGAAAGTGCTTGAAATGACAACCCTGAAAGTTGTTCAGAATCGTTTTAACGTTTTCACTAATGTCGTTTGATGCGCTGCTCACTTGTTTTTCGGAATAGCTTGGTGAAAGCTTCATAAAACTTATAAAAATGTGAAAAATACACTCAACACATTTCATCTTTGACTGTTTCGATTGATCTATGGCAAATCAAATTTTGAAACAAACTATGTACTTTAATTTTAAAACTGAGGATTTTCACGAGCAAACTAAAAACTTATATTGCTCAAGAAGATCGTGAGATCTTGCCCTCCAAAATCAAACTAATATTTACATTAAATGTATATGACATTTGAATACACCTTGCAGGACTCCTGCAGCAGGAGTGATAAAGTTGCTTTGCACAAGCGCTTAATGCTAAATATTATAACTGAGAAAGTTATTTGAAGTTTTGATGGTCGGTTGACAATACAACAATAATAATGTCAAGTTAAAGCCTTCTAAATAATACTAAATGTTTTACAGCAAAAACAGGTAAAAAAAATTGTTCCATGGTCTGTTTTAACGGGTTTATGTAATTGACGTTGTCATGTCGATATTCAAAATGAAATGTTGACATAAAAACTTCATAGTCTAGCCTAATGTTTGTACAGTTCTATGTCTGTAGACACTATTGATGAAATGTTAAGTTGGTGGGAGTGATCATGCACCAGACGGGTGCTGTACCGATGACTGTAGGAATTAAGAGGTAGAGTTAACATAATTGAACTCAAATTCATATTAAATTAAAACTGAATGATAAAAACTAGGTGATACAAAAATATCGCTTAGCTTGTCATGAATCCAACTAATCTGGAATGCTACTGATTAATTAGCTCAATTTGCTTTTCATATATGTAACGGTAGGAATTTATTTCTGAAAATTACAAATGCGAATGTCTACATGTCTAACTGATTACGCAATTACATTGCGAATCGCTTTTTCGTGCAAAACACCCTTTCAATAATCAAACATGATTATGACCTAGTAACCCGCTATGCTAACAAACCAGAATTAATACGAATAAGTTAATTGCTACATGAGAAACTTATGAACAAATCAACGACATCAGTAAATAAAACATCTTTTAAGCACAAAACTTTGCTGTGACAATTTTTTAATTGATATTGATAATTTAAAAAATTGATAACTTAAGGACATTAGAAAAGGTATTTTAGTAGAAACAATATCTTGTACAATTTAAATATATGGTAAAATGCACTCCGTAATGTCCGTTTCTGTAACTGGTGTAGTTTTAGTCTCATACTCAAATTCAAACATTTCTACATTTTCTGTCGGAGACAGCATCATATTTGGTTGTGCAAAGGTATCAGTATCATTCACATCTAACGCACTTTCCTCATTAATGAAATTGTTTGGTAGTACTTCCGCTTTGTTTTCCTGTTGGTAGTCTAACTGGCCAAATTCTAAAGGATCCTCAACTGGATTCACACCGCTGATTACAGGTTCAATCATAAAGGAGGCTGGATCTAGTTGAATATTGGACACTTGTCTATTACTGTTTCTTTTCTTGCTTCGAAATGGACATTTATTCCTAATGTGTTTCCTCAACCCTATTTCAGATTTGCATCTGACGTTGCACCCTCCCTCTTCCATATCACATACCCATATCCCCTTTGCCACTTTTGTAGGACAAAATTGAAGCTGATGTCTTTTCAAACCCTGTCTATGAGAAAGCTGTTTTCCACATCCACCATCTTTTGGATCACAAATCCACAGATTTATCCCTTGATTCTGGGACGGAGATGGAGTGCTGCTTGAATCCTGGTGACTTCCGTTTCTTCGAGCGCACACGAGCTTATGTCTCCACAGATTCTTTACACCCGCATATTTGCCCCCACATCCTCCAGTTGCAGGATCGCAAATGAGAAAATCTGTAACCCGATTTAAATTGCGTACACAGTTATATTTCTTGTGCGATACCAAGTTTCTCTTACAAGCAAACAGCTTTCCACAGCCACCCTCGATAACATTGCAGATCCATACTTTCTTGTTTTCCCGAAAAGGGCAAGCTCTTCTTTTGTGATCTCGGAGACATTTTTGATTTGCAAATTCCTTTCCACATCCCCCATCCGCAATCGCACAAATAGCAGAACTGATTGAGGGAGCCAGGTCGGCGGGGGCACCACAGGGCTCAGAGATTTGGCTGAGTGGACCATCCACTTGGGTAGGCCCTTCAATATTTATATATTTTTCCTTTCCAATTGGCTGATTTTTGTACATTTGAGCTTGGACACAACCCATGCTATTTTCAGGGGGTTGAATGGAGATATTTTTGAAGTGTTGCTTAAATTCATGCCTAATAATATTCTTGTTTAGACTTTGCTTTCTTCTTTTCTGCCGCAGTTGCGTCTTCTGCTCCTGAAGGAGATTTATTTTGGCTACACAGAGAGTGTAATGTTCCATTACTAAATGGTTCCGGAAGCTTGCGGCATGGGGGAGGTAGCGACTGCACAGGGTACACCAACAACGAGGATGTTTCTTTTGGGGAGGGGGATTGGACTCCAGTTTCATCATTTCTTTTGCGTGGACATAACCTTCTTTCGTCATTGAGAGAAACATTTCTCTGCAGTGATTCTTGAACTCCTCATCAGACATGGATGGGGGTTTGTCTGGTTCAAAAAGCTTTTCAGAATGCAGGCTGGTGAAGTGATAACGGTGCTTGTGCGCTTCGAATGCACATGAATTCTTACAAAGTGTACAATAATATTTGAGTTTCGTTTGCTTTTCCCTTTTGTTTGGGTCTTTTTGTCGGTACCTCACGAATATTTTTAGAAGCCGCTGCTTTGTCGCATCCGTGTTGTCAATGTTGGCATTAGGAGTGACTGAAGGGTTAAAGGAAATTATGGCAGGCATTCCAGAAGGTGTCAAGTGAGGAACAGTAGCTTGAAGTGGTGTGGAAGGCGAAGACTGTGATTGAAGAGAGTCCGGTTCTATGATGACATCTTGAGCACTCTCCTCTGCAAAACCTTAGAATTGACAACATATATTATGTTATGTTTGTAAATGAAAATTGACCTCTTTAAAGCAGATTTGAAAGAAATGCTCACTTTTGTTTTTGATTTCCTTTCCCTCATGTTTTTCGGCAGCGTCTTTTATGGATGTAACATTAGATATTTTCAGGCTCGGAATTTTTTGAACACTCTGGATTTCTTGGGCGTTACTTTCCTCCAGGGGTTTTAATAAAACTATTGGAAGACTGGTTGACTGAAGATGTTTGATTTTTAAGGCCCCTGTGATATAATTGAATCATTGTAAACATCAAAAATAGTTATTCATGCATGTATTATATGTATATGGACAAACATAATAGCATCCTGTTAACCTTTTTCTTTTGTGGAATTCCTCAAAAGTTCAACCAATTGAATCTCTTCTTGACCTGAAACACTTGAGATCATCTTTTCTTTTAGTGCAATCCATACAGAATTCTCGCAGGGTTCTTCTTCCTCCCCTGGCACTGGTGCCATCAAAAGTTTATGGAATGATTGAAGCTGGTAGTTGATTTGCATTTGTAAAGTTTGTAATTGAATAATTAAGTCTGTCAGCTTTTGAGTTTGAGATGAGCAGACGGAACAGAGCAATACTGAAAATTTGCATGTTTCATTTTGAAGTATTATATCATTCTTTCCCTCAATATTTAGTTCTTCTCCTTTTGAAACACTTGACAGAATAGCAGGAGAATTGATATCAAGATAGCGACAAATATTTTGGAGACAGACTTTTCTCATTGGATCCTTATTTTTTGTGCTGTCAAAATCAGTGTCACTAGATGATTCTCCAAGGCACAGAAAACAGACACCTTTGGTGTCCAAAAAGTGTTCGTTGTAACGCATTTTTTCAATTTCAAACGATTTAGACCAAAACTTAAAAACTATTAAATGGTTTTTAAGAAAATTAAATTAGAATGAGATACTAAAAGCAAAGCTTAGAAAACATGTGTATCAGCTCTTATTAATGCTTAAGCTGAAACATGTGGATGTGAACAAGCACAGATGATTTCCCTTGTACAGACTTGTACTGTTATTTGTGCTCTTTCTTAGCGCAATACACCTTATATTTTTAACCCATCACAGTTGATGGCTTGAAGAACATAAGCGAACAAAGAGAAAAGTACCTACTATGATGTTGTGATTGTGAGAGATATGACATGATATGATTTGAGAATGTTTCGTGAATGAATGAATGCTCTATAAACTATGGATTCTGACATTTCCTTAACAAGCTGCAACCATAACAGTAAAAGAATTAATCATGCTTAATGTATTCTATGAACTCTACCAATTAAATGTTATGGGTATAAATTGTACTATAATGTCGTTAGTTAGCTGTAAGTTTCAATTAGTTACATAGGTATTTCATTATTTGGTTCATGTAATTTGATGCTAAAAAGGGAAGTTTACAGTTCCAAATATGATATTATTTCATATAAGGCTTAAATTTGAATTTGAGGGGCTTCCAGTATCATTAGTGCTGACGACGTTAGAGGACACATTGAAGCTAACTCTATTTGTCAAGCTTTCGACTGTAAACAGTAATCTTTATTAGGACAGATAGTGGTGAATAGAACACAGTGGGTAATATGCTTAAAACTAGAAACAGACGACAATATATTGAGGAAAAATAGCTGCATTTATATGTCATTAAATTTCAATTGTCTATCCTGAAAAGGATGCCGCACTCTTGTTCATTTAATTTCACGTATACATTCAACACTGTATTATATTCAATGTGTTTATATTGTGTTTTATGTATTTTGCCATATGAAAACCGTTAAATTTATATTTTTGAATACACCGTTATCAGAGCTATCAGAAAATCATTCTGGCACAATGCACAATGATGCTCTGCTTATTAAATACCAGATTTTATGGTGGGGTGGACATAATATTTGTCTGTCTGCTCAGATGCGGAAGAAATATTAAGCTGAAGTTTTTGATCAAAAGCACGCAGTGCACGGTAATCAGAAATACCTCCTATCTAGCTTTAATGTTTTAACTTTCTAGGCAATATTTTCAAATATTCTTGTCATCTATCTTACACGTTCCTGACACATGCTTTATTCTTGGACTACAACCAATTTTAATTATACAATATACCAGTTTTTACAAGAATATTTGTGCACATTTGACGAAACTG
This sequence comes from Willowsia nigromaculata, assembly GCA_034700605.1. Classification (NCBI taxonomy): domain Eukaryota; kingdom Metazoa; phylum Arthropoda; class Collembola; order Entomobryomorpha; family Entomobryidae; genus Willowsia; species Willowsia nigromaculata. The sequence goes on from JAQIXX010006224.1 coordinate 11,458, forward strand.
GAAAGCATTCACGTGTTGTACTGAATTAATGTTAGCTAATATCCATTAAGTGGTTTTGCTGTTTGCAGAACAATTAAAACTCGTCATTTTCACCATGAAATATTGGCTTTAATAAACTGTCAATTAGAAATCTAAAACAAGCCTAATGTGGGCGCATAATATATTATGCAAACTTCATGATTACGCTTCCATTTCCGAAACACATTAGTCAAACAAATATGATTATTTTCCAATTTTTCACACTTAGCAATGTCGATTCAAAAATAAACCTTTTAACTACGTTTTCACACTAACATTTAAAAACTATGTAAGAAGCGTTTTGTCACAAAGTATCCATAGCATGACGAGACAACATTCGAATTGAAAATTAATTTAGTTTCCGTCATGAATATGGCGTCATGATGGGTTGCTGATTTGGTTTCGTACATCATTATTGAATTATTGTACACGCAATGAAGGACTCCTTAGGATATACTCCCAAACCTCAATCAATATGGTTTCTTCCATTCAGATTTAATCAATCAAACTACAAAATTTATAAATAGTACAGGATCTCGACAGTTTATTCTCTTGCTACTTTTTATTGCATACTTTGTTTGCTACACAAGTTGTTGATGGCACTAGCTGAATTATGTAGGTAAGTGATATGAGTTTCGAACATGCGGAGAAAATAAAAGGTAAGGTGGACATAAGGGGTAAATTAGATCCAATCTAAATACTAGTAGGCACCAGTATAAAACTCACACATTGCCTTCATGACAAAAATGAAAATGGGACCACACACATTTTTGAAAGCTCATATAATTTTGTTTTTAGTCTGCTAAATAATATGATTTTTTTTCCAAAAACCCTAACACACGAAATTAGAATTTAGGTCCAGCAAAAGAGTATTTTAATTACCGGCTTTAATAAATAATTGGGTGCATAAACACGTTCTTAGTTTGTGGACGACTCTGGATCATAATTGGCACTAGCAATTATAGTACCATAATTGTATCAATCATGATACTAAAAACCCTTAAATGATACTTTTGAAATTATCTGGTTTCTCAAGATTTTTAAAAATCAAAACCATTCTTCTTCGAGGCG